>JABUQX010016752.1:5000-19493 GCA_015478945.1 Trachelipus rathkii | reverse complement strand
GAAGAGAGAGTTCTGTATTGCAGATGCTATCTGCAGCGCTAATATACAGAAGTTATGCCTTTGAAATCTCTCAAAGTTTTAAACTTTGTCTGACAGTGATTAATTCGTGATTGTTTATAAGTTTTTGGTGCGCTTAGCATTTTTATGCAGACAATTGCAGGACTTAAAACAACTGTTCCGCATTTGGGTAAGAGTTGTTTTTGCGGGACAAAGATCTAAAAACTATTGAAAATGGCAGGACAGGCCGCAAAATACGGGGACGTTGGTCTAACTGATATAAAGTATTTATATT
The DNA here is from genome assembly GCA_015478945.1 of Trachelipus rathkii. NCBI lineage: Eukaryota > Metazoa > Arthropoda > Malacostraca > Isopoda > Trachelipodidae > Trachelipus > Trachelipus rathkii. The sequence goes on along the minus strand of JABUQX010016752.1, from coordinate 19,201 downwards.
ATATAATATATAATATATATATTAAATATAAAGTTCACCCACGGGCATAGCCTAATTCAAGGAGGGGAATTCTCCTAGGTAATTCTACTAGGATTGAACCGCGCCCTTGCATGGACTCCGTGTTCTCGTTTGAGCCAGCCCGGTAGCGATATATTATAATATATATATATATAATATATTATATTATATTATATTATATGTAGTATTATTATATATATTTTTTTTTTGAGGCATGTACAGAATCACCCACCGGCTCACAAAGAGTGCACACTGGGTGAATAATAAATCATTGGGTGAGTCAGGCATATAATATTTAAATTAAGGAACATTGAGGGAATGAAATTCGGTCAAATATAAAATTAAACTAAATATTATATCTTAATTATACATAGTCATAATATTACATAAAAAATCATATGTTTAAAGAATATCCTTCTTGGAGATCAGAAATAGAGTTAATGCTAAAGGTGGGAAGATTAGATAAGATAGGGATATTCTTTAGAAGTTTTATGGGACATAAAGTGGAAATCGAGGCTGATGGGGTTCATTGGGAAAATCAATGAGATATGGGCGAAAATTGTGGGTATTAGCACGAGCAATTTGGCAATGGGAGGAGGATCCATATATAGTGTTGAGTGATGTTGGTGTGGCATACGGAGGAGTGCCAAGTATTGCCTCGTGTAAGCGCTTTCGTCCGTGGGAGAGACAATACATTGTCGCTTATATTTCAAGTTCGCCTCCGTGATATTCGTTCAGCTCTCTTGCGCAATAAATGAAAGTCTGTCGGAGAGGCCAGGATAGTATCAGTTGATGGGAGCGGCTTGTCGAATGACGCGGGAGGTAGTGGAATCACTCCGAAGAGAGGCGGTCATTTGGCTCTCTTCGGCGATTTCATTATCAGCTACATCTACATGTGAGTGTGATTGATGATTTTTTTTTGTGAGGCGGACATTTGTTGTTCAGCGGATACCTTTGTGTTTTTATAATAAGGGTTTTAAGCGCTTAGGCGCTGAGAGAATCTGAATAATGACATAAATGGTCTTGGTTAAGGATAGAATTCGAGAAGGCATCATTACGCTTAATTTGCCATATAAAACAAATTTGAAGCCCAAAAGGGAAAAAGGGGGGGGGAGGGTATGGGAGAGATTGCGGTCAGGAAGACAGCAGACGCGCACTCTGTTCCCTGTTTTAGACCGTCAGTAACCACTGGAGTAAATTCCTCCTGAGCTAAAGGAAGGAAGAGGAATGATCTTTAAGCAAGGACAAGGTGAGAGAGAGTAGAGAGAAGAGAGAGGGAGAGAGAGAGAGAGAGAGGGAGAGAGAGAGAGAGGAGAGAGGAGAGAGAGAGAAGAGGAGAGAGAGAGAGAGAGGGAGGAGAGAGAGAGGAGGGAGAGAGAGAGAGAGGAGAGAGAGAAGAGGAGAGAGAGAGAGAGAGAGAGAGGGAGAGAGAGAGGAGAGAGGAGGGAGAGAGAGAGAGAGAGAGAGAGAGGTAGGGAGCAAATGGTGGAGATGGGAATAGCCAGGTGGTTACCTCTTCGTCGTAAGAGAAGGTAGGCACTTTTACTAGAGATGTTAGGAAATATAAGGATGTTAGAACTGTTTTGGATTGGCCGGTAATTTGGATCTGGGTTCTCTCCAGAATTGTGTCAAGGACGGTATTGGGTTTGAAGCGGAAGATATTTGGCACATGATGTATTCCCCTCGAAGAGGATTGGATCACATTGGATACTTAAGGTATCGGGACATCGGAAGGTAGGTGGAGATCTCCTCGCTTGTTTGGATGGATCTAAGTGTAGTAGAGTGGGAGGCTGCAATACTACAGAGCATAAGTCCGTTCGATCGATTGGGCGATAGAGACGAAAGGACTTGCGGTAGCAACCCCAATTTTGAGGCGAGATGACGTAAGAGGTCAAACAGCAATGAATCGTTTTCAGGAGTTTTATATGCTGTGCATATGTTAATCTAGAATGAGTACTAGAAATTTGATGTGAAGTTAGGAATGGGCAAACTATAAGTTGGTTCGAGAAAATGGAGGTATTTGATTCATTTCTTAAGAGTATGGTGAGGTTTTGGTGGTGAGAGAAATGGAAGCATTGGTTTACCCATTAGTGAATATTCTCATAGCTAGTTGAGTTGCCGTCGAGAATGGCAGCCTGACAGGCTACATAGCGCAAAGTAACATATAGAAAAAATTGACCTGTGGGATAGAAGTAACGATGTCATTAGTTCGAGAGCAATAGTAATAACACTAGACATAAATGCGGGCCTATCCAGATAAAGTGGCGTGATAGATAGAAGACACGAACACTGAATGATCTATTTGACAAGAGGATTAATGAAAGAGAAAGTTGTCCACGGACAGCTAATAGAGTTAAGGAGAACCCCAGTTCACGTTGTGTCATAAGCTTTTTTCAGGTAAGAAGACACAAGAGCCATCACATTTGAGGCTTCCGGTGTCATGGTCTAGTTTAAAACAGGGATGCCGCGTCAAACATTTTTGTGAAACAAACTGGAGTTTGAAAAAGCCTGCGACTTCCAGAAGTAGGAAAAAGCGGCTGAACCATTTTCTCATTAATTACAGGAATGAGCGAGGAAATTTGGTCTTTGCTGTCGCCACTTAGATTTTCGCCAGGTTTTGGAGATAGGATTTAAAAAGGTGTAGTCCAAATAGATGGAAAAGAAGATTTTCAGATCCTGTTATATCAGATTCATCCAGCTGATCGCCCGAGGATGGATATGACTAGAGCATGATGTCGGTTCAATGTCATGGGAGCAAGAGCCTGCTTGCTATAGTGAGATGGTTGATATCTGCAAGTTAAAAAGAGGTTATAGTGATCTCGCCGTTCGCTGTTGAAAAGTCTGGCAGTGCGCGTTAGTCTCAATTTTTTTGAAGGCTTCGGATAGTGGAAAGATTCGAGTGGCTATATACTAATGCTATTCTGGGCACGCGCAGGAGTGGATATCGTGTAGGTTATATCAGGACGCATAACGAGGACCCTGGGGCGGAGTTGTTGTTGTAGCGTGAGATATTTTTTGTGTATTATCACTAAATGGAGGGGATTGTGGATTAACATCGAAATGTAGTTGATAATATTGTTTAAGTTTTTGGAGATTATTTCGAGCTAGATTGCATTGCGAGCTGTTTAAAAAAAAATATTCATTTTGAGTGTAATGGCAGGTATATTTTCGTATATTAGAAGCTCTCGAGCTTAGGGGTATGTAGAGTACTGGCTGACGATGTAGAAGACTGGAACTGTAGTACGAGTGGCTCTAGACGTGAAGGTTGATAAAGTCGGACCGGTTATGGTGAAAGGCAGGGAACGCTGTGCAGTGATATAGAGGACCACTCGTCCGGTTGTACCGCTGAGTTAGAATAATATATAATAGTAAGATATATATGTAGTATATTATATATAGATATATAGATAGTATTAGTATATATAGTTATATAGTATATTATATAGTGCATATTGATAGTATAGTATATATATATATAGATATGAGTATTAATCATGCGAGCGTCATATGTTTACCAGAAGTGTGGTAGGGTGCGAATCATATAAGGATGGTAGTGAGCATGTTGGACGAATGTGAAGCATTCAGGATGAATCAAAATTATGTAATAGAGTAGTTTCTTAAAGAGCACAATGGTTGTTAAATAAGGCTTCAGCGAGTGTGTAAAAAGGAAAAGATATCGGGCAGATTTACATATAAGGTTGAGTGAGAGGAATGAGAGAGTATTCTCTGTATCCATTAGTATTTCTTATTATGCTATATTACATTAAGGAGTCTTATTGTGAATGGACCTTCAGTTTTCCTTTGCATATTTTTTTCCACTGTTGAGACGTTTTATTTCGCGGTATGGGAGTTTGTTTCGTGCTTTTCTCTATTTCTTCAGTGGTACATGAATATATATTTCTTAATTTAAAAATTAAAATTGTGATTCAGACATTTCAATTTTGATAAATTCATTGACAATATGACTGAAACCGCTTATGACGTTAAATAGGTATTTTATCATCTGAATAACATTTAAATTGTTTGATTAGGAATATAGTTATATGAAATTGTTGAAATACGAAAAAAAAGTATATGTTTGGATTAGGCTGTCCGAATCCATATAAAAAATATTTTTAATTATTTTGGAATTTCGTGATTTCCAAATATTAGGGAGGATGTGATTCGCGAGTGTGAACTACGTTTAGGATAGGTGATCTGCTGATTAGTGATTTTTTGTTTAGGGAATTCCGGAGCTTTTTTGTGCCTGGTCATTTGTGTTTCTCAATTTGTGGCAATGTGGATCATGGCGGACAAGTATTCGGAGCCTTCAACGAATATATTTAAATAAAATAAACTCAAAACGAAGGTATGGCATGGCAGGTGATTAATAATTAGAAAAGTTTTGTTTTTGTGTTTCAGGATAATTAGCAACTTATTAAATCAGATTATATTTTTCTCTGTTTTATTATTATATATTTATAATATATATAGTGGGGAGAAGGGTTAATTAGTATATAATTAATATATATAGTATATATACTTTATATATAGTTATATTATTATATAGTATATAATATATATATTATTGAGTATTAATTTTTTAATATGTATATATATTATATGATATATGTATATGGTATAGGGGGTATGTAGTGGGGTAGTATAGTAGTAGTAAAGTATATATTAGTAAGGGTTATGAGGGGTATAATAGTAGTATATATATTGGTAGTATATATGGGTTTGTACGGTATATATATCATAGGTATGATGGAGATCGTATATATATATATAGGTAGTAATGTATCGTATGTTTTTTAGGGTAAGGTATATATATTAGTTAATATATTAGTATATAGTGTAGCTATAGTGTATATCTGTAGTAGGTATTATATAATATAGATTATATTTAGTATTATGGTATATAAAGGTAGGTAGTAATATAAATATATAGTATTAGTAAGTATATAATATATATATAATCTGTAGTATATATGTTGTATATATATTAGTGGTTAGTTTATTATAGTAGTAAGTAGGAGTAATGGGGTATATCTATAAAAGGATATAATAATAAATTGAATAAGTAATAGGTCTTTATGGCTTTTATGCTTTGATACGTATAAATTACATCTGAAGAATTTAGAACGCTTGATAGATTTAGTTAGATTTGTTTCTTGGTGTTATAGGGTGTTTAGAAGCTTCGCAAGTCTGCGTAGTGGGAAATCTGCCAAGGTGATCGCGTATTTCGTTCAATTAACTTGTAATCAGCTCTCATAAATGTATTATTTATAAGGCATCTGGTTTTCCTGATAAACTCTTAATAATATATAGATCTAGTATATGTATATAGATATATACTAGTATATATATATATATATATATTATTTATTAATATATATATTATATAATATATAGATATAGTATATGATATATATATAGTATATACTACTATATCTATATATATATTATATAGTATATATAGTATATATATAATATATAGTTAGTTATAGTATAGTATATATTATATATTATATATAATTATCTTATAATAAAATAATATAAAATTAATGATAATATAATTAAGTTAATTATATTAAAATATGAATTCAATATCAATATAATAATTAAATTGAATTGATATAATAAGATAATATAATATATATTATATATATAATACATAGAGAAAGGTGACTGTGGTGGGTGGATATTACTAGTTTAGTGTGGCGAGTCTGAAAAGAGTAGATTTTGCGAAGGGTACTGGGTGTTAGTATCAGCTGTGCCGATATGACGAACTATCGTATCGGTACTTTTGTATTCAAAGTGTAATACGTCATACTGATATATCTTATATATTATATATATATTATAACTATATATATTATTAATAATAATAATAATAATAATAATAATAATAATAATAATATATAATGAATAATATAAAATAATCATAATGACTCATCAATTCAATTAAAAACAATTTATTCAGAAAGAGCAATTATACTTATATTTTAACTTTCATTTTTAATATATTTGTTGTATAAAGCTACATAATTAAGCATTCAATTTCCTGAAGGGTACTATTGAACACTAATGTTGTGTTCTTGAGCCAAAACTAATATGGGTGATTAATTTACGTATTAATGTAATTTCACAACCTATTTTACATACCAATAGAATAATAATAATATAATAATTTTAAAATAATATCTGATAGTTTACAGAATTAAAGTAATAATCAATAAATATAATAAAACAAATAATAGATATAATAATATAAAATAAGTAATAATAATAATATCATTAAGCTAATAATAATAATTAATAATAATAATATAATAATAATAATAATAATATATAAAACTAACAGTGAATTATAGCAATGACGACAAAATAATAACTAATAAATAATATAATAATGAATAAATATAAAATATAATAATATAATATAATAATAAATAATATATAATAATAATAATAATAATAAAATAATAATTGATAATAATACATAGTAAATAAATGTTATAAAAGCAATAATAATAATAATATATATAATATAAATATTAATATAAAACAATAATAGATGTAATAATAAAATAAAAAAAATAAAAAAATAATGAAAAAAAATAACATGAAAATATAATATCAAATATAATTATATATACTAAGATAACTAATACCAGCTATACAATAGTGGGGCGAAGTATAGTAACAGGAAGAGAATAAAATAATAATAAAAATAATATATAAATTAAATTAAATATTATAATATAATATAATATTAATAATTAAATATTAATTTATATTAATAATTATACATAATTATAATAATAATTTTAGATAATATAATAATATAATATAAATAATTATTATAATATAAATTATAATAATTATCATGAAATAATATAACAATTATAATATTATAACAAATTAAAATATAAAATATTAAGATAATAAAATATAATATTTTTATAGATATATATCGCTGAGTTGTTATTTTATTAATATTTTTCAGATAATGAAGTTTTTATTTTTTTCTAGCTAAAAGATTTAGTAGAATTTCGGTTTTTAGATGTTTGGTGGCAATAGTTGTAAATGTAGCTGCTTTGTGAGCTAGCATTAAGTGCTTATTTTTTTAGTCTACAGAAGGAGCATTGATGTAAGTATTATTTTAGTAAGTTTAATTCTATTTGCTTGGGCGTCTTGCTGGTTTAAGTGAAATTTTCTAGTAAAGAAGTCCAGGAATTGTTGGATAATGTTATGTATTCTTTTAGAGCGATGTCAGAGTAAGTATTTTGATGTAATCTTTAATTTTTTGAACAATGGTTTTGTATGGCCTGTAAAAATCAATTGAATTGCTTATGAGGCGAATAAATCGCTTTGGATTACATTTTCTATGGATAAGAGTTTTTGTGTTCCACGTTATATAGGAAGACGTATATGTAGTGGGTGTGTATTAATGCTAGTAAATAGTTTTTCTGAAGATGGATAGGTCATTTATTAGCAATAGAGGTAATATGAACAGTATGCTTACTAGGTTGTTGCATGTCTTTAAATGTCCGTTTTTTTTCATTCGATTATTATTTCAGTATTTTTTGCATGTAGCCTAATGACCTTCTACGTTGTTTAATTTTGCTTCGACTTCTCTTTCCATGTGAACAATCATATACAGTTGTTTTATTAAATTTAGATTCATATTAGCATCTATCCATTTTCTTATTTTCGTTAAGGTGGTTACTTTAAGTGATAGAGACTCTGCATTTTTGTCATTTATAAAGTAAGATATCATAAGCTATGAGATGAAAAACAGCATCTTGAGAGTTGAAACAGATCATTATATAAAAGAAGTAAAAAGACGGAGCGTCCAAGAATCTGAACCTGGGGTAACGCCATTGATATTCTGAAGTGTGATTGAATTTCGGTTTTAATTTAGTTTAATGTATGAATTCTTTTTAATTAAGCTTTTAAACCATTAGAAGTTTGTCCCTCAAAGCCAATTTTGTTCATTTTACTAAGCAGTATGTCGTGATCAATCATGTCAAAAGTTTTGTGAAATCTAATAATAATTAGCATAAGTTTTTACATGTTCTATATTTGTAAAGTTTTTTCCTTTTACATTTGAGTGCATCAGAAGTTGAGCGTCTTTTCTAAATCAAATGTGAATCGCTGAGATTATTGTTGGAATTAAAATATTTTGGTTAACTGATTGATATTATCTTCTCAATAGTTTGCTATTTCATAGACTCTCTAGATTGTCTGTAAATTTTTTTTTTTAGTTATTGGATCATTTTCTTTGCTGTCTATGAAACTATTTGGAAAGTTCTGTCAAAATGTTCAGACGAACAAGTGTTTTAAAGTGTGGCTATTAAGTCAGTAGCGAGTATGAGGATAATAATAATTGAATAATGATAATAATAACTCATAATTAATATAATAATTAAATAATGAAATATATAATATCAATAATATAATAATAATTAATAATAATAATAATATCATAATATAATTAATTCTATAAATAGTTTTAACTATCGATATAGAATGGGGATGCTCTGAGTTGTGTAAGCAGAAAAAGATTAGGTGTGATATAAAGCAGCAACTTGAAGTAGCTATATATGTTTTGGAAGCAAGGATTAAAGCTAACAAGATGCCTGACATAATAAATCACATGTTTGTTACAAGCAAGGAATTTAAGTACTGTATAATAATCTATGTTAGGCCAGTATTTAGAATATTGTGCAAAGTTTTGCCTTTTTTAAAGAAAGATTAGATATGCTAGAGAGAGTGGCCAGAGTGCCAGGGTTGGCATGAGTGGGCGGTAAGAGCTAGAAGAAGAACTGAAGGAGTTAGGCTGTTTTCTGTAGAAAGGTGATTTCATAGGGGAATGATACAAGTCTACAAAATATTTACATATAATTTGAAAAACTAGAACAATAAATTTCTTCATAGAGAGCAGAGGTGACCAGGGGTATCATAATTAAAATAAAGAGATAGCAATGCTTTGATATCAGAAAGCATTTTATTAGTAATGAGGGTTGTTAAAATATGGAATGTTTGCCACGAAGTTGTTGAGGTATACTCGTTGTAATTTAAGAAATGACTGATAGGTATATATGGATGTTTTTTTTTGTTTTTTTTTACAGTTGTCACAATCTACGGGCAGAGCCTATCAGGAGGTGGTATGCTCAAAAAGTTCACCTCCAGAGCAAATTACGTAGATGAGCACAGACGCAGGCTTAAGTGAGGGAAAGATAAAAGATCAGCAGGACACAGAAGATGGAAGAGCTTCCAGAACACGAAGTGGCCGGAAAGAAGGAGCAACCGCAGCGAACTAGCCTGGAGTTACCAATATTACCACAAAACTCATGCAGCACCTATTGTGCTACGTAGGCGTCGTAAAGTGCGGTGTACGCGGGGTAAGTTCCCTCGAACAACTGCCGCTGTGGTACTATAGTAAGAGAGATAAGACCAATCGGCCGCAAAGGGGGTCAAATGTTTAGAATGAAAAACTCTGTAATATAGTCTTCTGTGTTTTGACTCGACACTTCAAAAGCGCGGGTGAACCAGGGCCCCCCTCAGATATGAGAAAGTACTTCCATCAAGGTTTTTAGTTTTGGTTTCGGTCAGGATATTTTGACTCAGCCTAATTGGTGGGTTTTTAGTTACTGTAGTTATTTAAGGTTAATTGCACTATAAAGTTTTTAAAGCTGTAGTGTGGTATATATATATATAGGTTTTTTAGTTTAGTTGTAGCCTTTGTGTATAAGTTAGTTATTGACAAGCAGACAGGTGCTTGTGGCTTTGCATGATAATATATTGTTTGGTGATTGGTTGTTGGCTTGAACTGGGAGGTGACAGTCACGATAGCACATGTGGTTCTTAATTGTCGTTAAATTTCTAATGTTTAATGTTTAACCTTAACTTGAAAGGTCTTGATAATATAATTAGGGGTTTCTTTATTTGAATTGATCGATACACTTAAAAAGCTTAGAAACTCTCTGTTATTAATTAATTTAGCATCTTATACTCAACAGGTAGCGCGTCCCAAAAGTTATAAAATTATATCATTAATATTCAAATCTGCTTTTCCTCTTAATATTTAACAGTTAAATGAAATAGAATTAACTCTTTTGTTGAAAAGCCGTCGTAAACACCTGTAATTGGTAAGCATAACATTAATATACTATATATACTATATATAATATATATTATATATCTATTTATATTACATTATTAAATATATATTATATATATATATATTATAATATATATATATATATATTATAATATAAAGCGGTACTATATATATATATATATATACTATAATATACAAGGGCTTGGGTTAAGTACAAGTACTTGTACTTGGACATAAGTACATTTTTTAGGAGTACTTGTACTTGCAGTTCTAAAACCCAGTGTACTTGTACTTGCACCTTTTGTACTTGGAAAATTTGCAAAGTACATGCAAGTACTTTTGGCTTTTAATTGCAATTATTTTTTTTTTTTATCATTTCCTACGTATTGATATTATTATGAAGTATCTGTTTATATGAATTCCCTAATAAATGCGGGATCCTCTAAAGTGAGTGATGAAGCATCATCCGATATGCATTTGACAATGCGGACGTCAGCGCACAAACTATGGATGGGTTAAACACTTTCCACGCCATGGGTGGGATTCAATGTATATCACCCAGAGAAACCTCCGAATTGGACTGTCCAATATTTTGGTCGAAGATGTAACTGACTTGAAAGCTGCTAGAGGTATTACTTGCGAAATGCACTACACGATGTTTCCTATCAATGTGATATGTGGCTTGCTGGCCTCAAAACACCCAGCCGGTGGAATGGATATCTGACTTCTATGAATGACTCCCTAGTAGATGGAAAAGTGTGAGAGACGACAGTACATATTAAGGATACCTTATTCATTAAACTTGGACTTCTCAGATCCATCACACAATTTTTTCCGGCTCTTCAGCTCAGTGCTTCAGGACAATGCAAGAAAACAAAATCTCGATGCCTGTATTGGGACATTCGATGAGATCATTCTTACCTAACAGTCGTCTGTGAATGTCGTAGTCATCACAGCAGTAATAACAGTTAGTGATATATCTAAGTTATTTCAGGCTAGGAGGATTTTTCATCTCCACATGTCCTTCTTGGGTTTCTGTTGCAAAATTATGTAGGAAGTGGATTAGAAGCACTACGTCCTCTGTGTACGGCGAACAACGTGTAGGCCACATGATGAATGGACATGCATATGCTAGGTGCGTTCGAGCATACAGTTTAACTGCTTGTGCTATCATAAATGTGATGAAGGAAACTTTTCCCGATGTGAAAGACATTATGCAGTTTTAAGAAAAATGTTCCAATGAACTGGTAAGAAACGAACGAAATGAACAAGATGTTCTTGATTGCTTAAGGAACATTCAATCTCTGAGTCGAACAACTAAGCTGTGGGTGAACCTTTTGAAGTGCATTGACCTCATAATGTGAAAGATCCGGAGATTGGGATTTGCATTTAAACACAACCATTGAAATGCTTTCCTATTTCCCTGCAGTAGGACAATTACCTTATGCAAAGTCCGCTCAATTGTACATTCAACAGATGACTAAAATTGACTAAAAACTATCTGAGCAAGAATTTGCTTACTTTATGGAAAAGGGATTTTTTACTGTCAGGCGAAAGGGTACACATTGGTCTGGAACGTGGATTGATATGTGTATAGAACAAGGCCTCATGCGTCCTATGAAATCCGTGGGTGGTCTAACACATGGACGAGGCATAACGGACAGCACTCTATCGAAATGGGTTCTTGGAACTCCCTTCTTCCTCAAAGTACAGGAAGCCGTTAAAGATTCTCTTGGAACATCAGTACAATATAATGAACAACATGTTGAACTACGAGAGTCAAGAAAGCAAATAAATTGATGTGACTTACTTAAGTTTACCACATGGCTACAACAACACAATCCGTTCACCAAACTCCGGGGAGAACTAGTGTCCTTGGAATCTGGATTTGTAAGTGACGATTCGGTAAATTGTGACCGAGCTTATGAGATTGGGCTTAAAGCTATTTACAAAATGAAAAAAAAATTTTTTGAAGAGCTCAAACTTCACAGAAAAGACATGGTAAAAACACAAGCACAGCAAAAATCGGTTCATAGCAGATCAAAAGAAGTTTGTCGGTTAATTCCCAACAGCTCTTCAACCGTATGTTGTGTGTCTGCGATAGCCCCAGCAAAATAAGATTGTATCTGGGAATCATGAATTAGTCAGCAAGGTCCACCAATCCCAATTTGATTTGGTGTATTCTCTTTAAAAGGGTACAAAATTCTTTTGTGAATGAAAATTTTGAGGAGGTCTTGATCCGTGAACCTTAATACGCAACGGATGTAACCTATGTTTTGAGGAGGCTTCAGGCTACAACATTTGTCCCAGGGCCAAAGAATTGTACGGTATGGGGATATTAATAGGAAACTACCTGAGTATTTATCCAATAAGTATTGGGAGAAAACACGCATCATTGTTTTTGACGGATATTCCAATGAGCCTACTACCAAGAATGAAGAGCAGAACAGAAGGGCGACAAGACATTCCAGGAAAAAACACACAGTTTGTGTTACCAGCAATAGAAGACTTTTTGGGCAACAAAACAAATAAAAAGAAATTGATGCTAACTCTGGGATCAGAACTTCAAAATCATGGACTGAGACTGATAATATCAGAAGAAGATGCCGATGTAGACATTGTAATGACAGCAATAAACCAAATTAACTCTAGTTCTAACGTTGTACTTGTGGGGTCAGATACAGATTTAATTGTATTGTTAATTGCGCTGTCTCCTGAAGGTAAAAATATATATTTTCGTAAAGAGACTGGTGGTTCTATGTATTTAACCGCCATATACAACATAGAAACATTGATTAAAAAGTACAAGAGTTCCCGACAACTTCTACTATTTACACATGCATTGACTTTCTGTGATACGATCTCTTGTTTTTTGGTATAGGGAAAATCAAAGCAATGGAAATGCTTAAGTTATCAGAGACTCGCAATTGGGCCGAGATCTTTCTGGATGTTACCACATCAAAAGAAGAATTGTTGGCTGCCTTAGAGAAATTTGTGCTGTATTTGTATGGGTTGAAAAAACACTTTACATTGAACGATGTCCGATATTACAAATTCTTGGCTTTGACAAAGAAAAATGCGCTAAGATCTAACTTTGACCTTGCAAAACTACAGCCGACCTCACAAGCTTGCCATCAACACTTACTTAGAGCTTTTTTTTTTTACCAAATTAAGAGGTGGTTAGGAAATAAACTCCCCGCCACAGATTATGGATAGAAAATTGAAACTATAAAACAGAATGGAGGTTTCAAAAGAACACTGAAACAAGTTACCACATCCAAACCATTTGCTCCAGATGATCTGTTACCATCAACTATCTTGCGCTTGCAGAAAAGGATATGGCGGTTTCTGTGGATGCAGAATAATGTTGTCAGAACTGTTGGTAATGTTCTTCCAATGTGGTGAGCATGTGGTAAAGTTTGTCATGCTCTAACTCAAATTTAATTCGAGGAATGGGGATATCACTCGTATGAATGAAGCTGTACACATTAATAATATATCATAGAAATCTAAATTAAAATGGAAAACATAAAAGAGCTTGGATGTCAAAAATATAAGTTTACTAATATATAGTCGGATAAGGGTGGTTGTCTTATGCTGTAAAAGCACCTAATCGCCTCTGAATACACGTGTTTAAACAGCTGCGGTCTGGTCCAGTCCGAGGACACGCGGGTCTAGGGTGGGGAATGATGGAGATGGCCCTTATATTACGTGAAAAAAGGGCTTCATGGAAACCTCCCCGAACAAATTCTGCAATTAAGCCATTAGAAAATGGTATCTGAAAATCATCCATCTTCGTATATGTCTTTACATCAAAATTGTATATCCTTCCTCCGGTGAAGCCAATTTGCATCGCACATAAATAACTAAAAACTGATACTCAGGTTACGATTCACCAAGTGCAGCGCATATAACTTGTGATAGAGAAATGAGTTGGTTCACATATCGAGCACGTAAAAAAATCTATTAGCGGCCCAAATCAAAATTCCCAAATTAGAAAACTACTTTTTCCACTTTCTTTAATTTGTCAAAAACTATTAGGTTTACTGTAAATATGAAGATAAATAAT
>JABUQX010016751.1:15000-45564 GCA_015478945.1 Trachelipus rathkii | reverse complement strand
CCGTTTGTCGCTAGGAGATTTCTTGTGTGGGGATAGATGAGGGTTTCTATGTACCGCTCTGCCTTTGCAGGGTTGGTTGTGGATGTCGTTGGTCTTCCAGAACGTTCTTCTTTGACGTTGTGAACGTCTCCATTCTTGCTTTCAAATTTCTCTCTGATGTGGGCAATGGTCCGGTGCGTTGTGGCGGTTTATCGAACTCCCTTCTGAACCGCCTTGCACTTCCATGGCGTTTCCGGTGGTCCAATAGCATTTAAAGAACAAACTTCTCTCTCAAAGCTAAGTTGATCTCCTGCCCCATTCTGTCACAGTAGTTACACCTGAAAAAACAAAAAGCAGTCCAATGTGTTAGTACATTTTTTTGAGACACCCTTATATATATATATAATAATATATATATATAATATATATATATACTATATATATATATAATATATATATATAAATTACTATATATATATTATTATTAATAATATAATTTATATATCATTCATATATATATATATATATAATATCATAATATATAATATATTTATAACATTTAACATTTTCCATTCATTTTAACTATCATTACAATTTCTGTCAAAGTGAGACAAATTCTCCCAAATTAACTAATTTCTCTCTGCCGTAATCATATCTTACAATAAGACAACAACAAATATCGTAAGGGTCTCTCCAAAGTTAAGAGTCTCTCACAAACACCTTTCGTTGTTTTCGACGTTCCTATCCTGGCTTCACCGAAATGTTGTTTTTCATACTTAAATTGATTCTACTTTCAAACTCACTATTCCTCTCTTCCACTTCAACATTTCTAACAAAAAAAATATCTTTCGTTCTTGTCTTTATTCTTGGCGTTTCCTCCCTGCAGAAAACATTCATTTCGGTTTTCTTTTTACAACAACAACAATAATAATAATAATAATAATAATAATAATAATAATAATAATAATAATAATAATAATAATAATAATAATAATAATAAAATTTTCTGAGAAGTTAATCGTTTCTATCCCTTGACAAATTTCAAAATAACACCAAGTCTTCGTCTTCGTCTTCCTGGTTTCTCGTTGCCAAAACTTTTCTCACGAGTCTTTGGAGTAGAAAGTAAAATTCAATCAATTTCGTGTCTTCGAAAATACACTCTCAACCTAATTTAAGTAAAATTCTCGCACCTTTTAATTATTCTCACATTTCGAGATCTTACTCAACATATTGTGGTCCTCTCTTTGAAGATTCCAAATGGTTTTTTTTTCTTATTTTAAATCTAAAAGCTTCAAAATCTAAATGGTTTGAGATTTCAAACCACTTTCAAAATTTCTCATCACATCATCCCAATTGTTATTGCTTTTTTAAGGACGTCATCATGTCCTTGTACACAAGAATTGCGTTTACAGTATTGGGATGATTCCACACCCTAGCAATTTTCATTTGCAATGGCTGGATGGCCTCTACGGATTTCATTTTCATTAATTCATCCCCACTCTTACTGTCTGCCTTCAATCCTTTCTTCCTACCGGAGCTGTTGCCATGACTTATTTATGCTATAACTATTACAATGGACAAAACTTATCCGAATTTTTTATTCACATTTCTCATACTTTGAGGAGAGAGAGGGCTCACGTGACACGCGTCTTGCTACACATCGAGTTCTGTCAAATTCAATCTAACGTCCCCCCCTGGCCCTAGTCCCTAGAAAGCCTATTTGAATTCTTCATGCACTCACAGCTAAATATGGAATTCTCTTTTTTCCTCTTTACTTCGATCTTTTAAAACTCCGTATATATATATATCGTATATCGAACTTTAACTTTCCCAATTCTTTTAGCTTTTCTGGCGGATATATATATATAATATATATATATATATATATAATATATATATATATATATATATATTATATATATTATATATATATATATATATATATATATAATATATGTGTGTGTGTGTGTGTGTGTGTATGCTGAGAAGAGAGAGAGAAAAACTCAACTTTTAGCTAGAGTAAGTAGTAGTAGTACTATTCAAGCAAAGCAACCGATTATCCTCGTAAAGGATAAAAAGAAAAACAAATCTTACATAATTGACTTGTTTCAAATTTTTTGTTTAAATCCACGACACATCAGTAATCGAATTATTAATACCTCGTGTTATTAATTAGTTTTCAAAGAAAATTATTTTTTTTCTTGCTGATCACGAATCAATTAGCAAGTTAATTTTATTAATCAGATTTACTTGCAATATTGTTTCAAACATTCTAAAATTATAAACTATGCAGATTAAACATTTTCGTTGGTCTTCCAATATATATTAAAATCACACATTATCTATTATCATCTCGCATTTAATCTTGTCATCCAATACAACTATCTCTTCTAGTTTTATAGATTCAATTAATTTGCGTGTAATTAGTCGATATTATTCAGATTACAGTCCATAGATGCCGAAGAAGGCAGCGTTAGATAGAGATGATCTTCACTCTCCATGTTCACAAAGAAACTAAATAATCATGAATTTTCTAATTCCAACATCAATCCAACATTAATAATATTATAAAATACTATAAATTTAAATAATACATAATTAATTAAAGAGAGTAGTTAATGACCATAAATCACCAATGTTTATGAACAAATACTAAGTTATTTAATTTACTCCTTTACCACTATTATTAGAACCAAAGTATTTTACAATTATTATATAATCATGATTAATGTCTTTTGGAATAAATGCGAATATATACGATATAAAATAACACTAATAATTTATTACTTAGTATATTAATATAAGATAACCTCACACATTATGTATTATTTATTCGTTTCATATCTATAGTATTATCTTCAATATATATATAATTATGTGTATATAATATATCTCATTCTTATAGTGAATTCATTTATTTCTAAATTGATTACATTCTAATCTTATATATATAAGACTACTTCTATTGCACTATCCTGTATTGTAATCTATAATCTCCCTTATTTGATTATTTTCTTGAAATTTTCACCCACCTCAGACTCTACATATCTCCAACTTAAAATCCGTACTATCTTTATTTTACTGTCGTGTAAGTTTCGTTGCATTTTTACATCATTCTGTGAGTGTCTTCTTTAAATTGTACGATGGTACTCTCATATAAGGTAAGCAATCTTGTAGATATTATCTATAATTAAACGTGTCATTTCGTAAATGCATTCTTCTACTTTTAGTTCTCATGCACATCTTCAACTTTCTGCTTATTAATACTCGAAATGATATTATAGATCTACATAATCTGATACCAATTTCTTGAACTCATTTTACCTAAAAATTCGAACCTTATCTCATAGTAAATGAGGATAGCTTCCATCTTTATTTATTAAATTCTCTAAACACTAAATTGAAATCTGTTTTGACTTTTTATCTTTAAGCCTTTAACATAAGTATCCGTAGTAATAAACATACTATTACGAAAGAATATATGATAATATCTATTCATGCAATAACTTAATCTATTCATATCTGTTAAGTCTAATTGCAAACATTATTAAGTAAATGAATCTAATGGATCTTATTCAGCTCGGGAAAATTTTTCGTATAAGGTTTTATGTAACGTAAAGCATCCTCTCCTTCTAAATATTTAATTTTTCAAATCTTTTTTATTAAAGTATGAGGAACTTTTGATGCAAACCTCCGAACCCCATAACCTATAAGGTTTTAACATACGAATAATAAATCTTTATCAACCACATTATTAGCCTCATTAATTTAACACTGAACATATAAATAAAAATTAATAAATAAATCAATATATTTACCTTTGAGAATTATACAAATTAAATTAATAATACATATCGATCTCCTGTGACTAAAATATTATAGTTTCTTTTATAATATTAATATATAAAAATTATATAAATATAATATAAATTAAAATAAAATGATAATAAAATTATTAAAATTACTAGGATTATTAAATGAAATTGTTTTCGTTACCTAAAAATGACATTAATTTTTTAATATTCATCGGGATTAATAACTGGCGAATTAACAATATATACATATAATAATAATAATAAAATATACATCCGGTTTAAATATTTTATATATTATTTGCATTATGAATGTTTAGAGAAGAAAAATATATATAAATATATTACCTAAAATGATTAGAATAATCATATATATATATAATTAAATTAATATATTAATAATAATTATATATATATATTTAATAAATATTTAACATAACAATTTGATTGAGGTTGCTTATTAACATTTAACATACAATGTGTGCATCAATTTATGTTCTAACTTCGAGACCTTCTCGTCGTATATAATATTAAATATCACTGTGATTATTTTCACTCAAAGATTGTTCATTGAATCCGTGGTTTCATTCTCTTTTTCATAGAGAAAAAGGGAATTAATTTAACAATGCATTGAGTAACATCGATAACTGATGTTTATTCTGTGATTCGTAACTTATTGTGTTCATCGTACATCTATAGAGTTATACCATGCGGATAGTTAATAAGCTCATCCAGTAAATCAATCAATCAAACGTAGATATTATTCTTCGAGCCTATCATATCAAAAATAGCAGTAATAGTATTTTTCATACAGCCACTTATTCACAAACTACAAAAAAATAGTAAGGGGGCCCCGGAATATAACCCGCTGAATTATGGAAACCTTGCCGGTAATCCATAATGAATGCCCTAAAACGGTATAGAGAGCTTCCCCTACAATACGGGAGGCTCCCAGACTTACTTTGACTTTATCTGTGCCTGGCTACAGAGAACTACAATGAGGACAAGGAGGTTAACCATCAACCTCTCTATAATAGAAGAGTCGATCTGTCTATACTCCCAGGGCGGTGGCGCGTAGTCACGGTCTGTGGTGGTCCGATCGTTCCGTCGACATTGTGGTGTGTATGATGGTTAACAAATAGTTTAATGTGTTACGAAAATTCCTTGGTCATACCATTATTTCAATTTATCGCAGTATTACTACGTCAAACACCAGACTAACCGTCACAGGAAGAATGAATTCAGGTAAGTAAATGAAATCGGAGCATTTGCAAATTAAGTGATACTATTCTTAAAGATTATACATAAAGTCTTCTAAGCCAGATATAGGCCTACTAACCATCGATGACTCGCACAACATTCCCGAATAATTATTATAATATTTATTATTAATATAATTTAAAATTCAATAAAATTGCCATCCTTATTATTAATCTTATTTCATATGCACTACAATATATGGTCAGTTATTCCAAAAATTTAATTATATTAAACAAGATTATTCCACCTTAAAATGTATTGTATAAATTATTTGGCTCTCAGGAACGACACTAAAATGATAAAATGTTTATCAGTTATAACAGCCGTTTAATAATCATCAGTGGATGTGTGCAATTATGTTCTCGTAGATATATTATGTAATAGTATATAATCATCACTACGTATCCATACATAATAGACCTCTTTACTTCCTCTAACGAAAACACAGCTGAGAGACAAGGATGCGCTGATATGCACCAACACCGCTTGAGAATATTTTGCCTTATCAATCTGAAGGCTCCGATGCCCGTTTGGTTGAGCTCAAATTTGGTGCCGGTTCGGCACCACCATTTCTGAGAACTAGTCAACCAGGCTGACGAGAAAACAATTCCAGGGATAACGAGGCCAAACAACCCAGCCCTAGAGCTGGAAAGAGACATTTGGCTGAACCCATTTAGCGGGGTCTTTTAAACTTCCTGGATATTTAAAACTAAGAAGTAACCTAAAAAATAAGCTACAATAACTGTAGGGGTGCCGGAAAACCAGTCCTCCCCTAGAAATTCCGGTGGTCAACAAAGAGTAATTCTTTGGAGCTTTTTCGTAAAACTTTTGTCACGGGTGATTCTTTCAGAATGTAAACGCTTGCAATGTTCTTATTCAAAGAGTATCCTATCCACCTTAAATCAAATAATCAATACAGCCTGCAGAAATAAAAAAAATATGAAGCTTATTTTAGTAAATATATATCTAATAATATTTCACAAATTATTTCATGGGTGAAATAAAAGCATAAATCGAGGCAATATTTCAATAATAGAATGTAACATAACATATAACCTAAGCAGCTTATTTTATTAGTGTGTTATCTAAACTAAGATACTAAGTTGCTCACTATAATCATAGTCAACTGTTCAAAAGTGGTACCTCATAAAATCAACATCAGTACACCCTAATTATAATTTAAAATAATTAATAGATGGAAAAAACTTAGACGCAAATTTATATCTAAAACATGAATAGAAAATTATTTCTTTTTACTTTAATATGGTCGACACAATCATACTGAAATTTATCCTATTACCAACTCGAATCAAATCCTCGAAAAGAGCTATAATCAAATACCCGGTAATACCAATAATCCCTCCAAAAAATTCACACTACGCCCTCTTTCATACATTGTTGCCTCAGTAACCTCCTATCCCACCTTACGAACAAATATTTGCCAAATAGTATTAAGAGGTAAGCCTCTTTCCTTACGAAAAGTAATTTCTAATTGTCCGTTAAATAGGTGTATATTTAAATACCCTGTTCCTAAACCCTTTTAATTTCAAATGTAGAATTAGTAGTGTGAATACGCGTAGAGTGAAAACTCGATATCCAATAACTAACTATGTATCGCAGCATTATTTCTAACAAAAAGAAAAGATCCACATCAATGGTAAGTATGAAAAACTTTACTCAAAGGACAGGAAAATAAAATGATGATGAATGCAATGAATCAATAATGAATAAATACCTTATACGAAAATTGAATTAAACTTTATTTTCAAGATTTTTCCCGCTCAATTTTGCGCTTTTAACCATATCCTTTCCTTGTACCATATTCGTACACGCTTCCTTTTGACCATTTTGATATTTCTGCCATCTGAATTCTTCGGACTCAGTAATAACTTAATACAATTTTACGATAGACGATAATCTATATTTAGGTTCAATGGAGGAAAGTGTCACCGGAAGCTTAAATTATGAACAAAGTAAAAACTCTGTTCAAATTCATAAATATATATTAAAAACTAAATAATAATATATAATAAAAATAATAAATAATTAATAATAAAATAATAATAATAAAAATAATAAATTTTCATTATTAGGGATTGAGATGGTTATATATAATATTATTAAGAAAATTCGGCAACAAATAACTTAATTATAATAAATCAGACTATAATAAATATATATATAGTAATATATACTATATATATATATAAAGTATAATATATATATATATATATATATATATATATATATATATATATATATATATTAAAAATCATTGCTGATAAATTTTAGAGTGTGTATTTAATGGCATGTGTGCCATACACGTCTGCAGCCAGTTTTGCCCCAAGAGAGCTGACTTCTCATGACCTCGGTGCCCACTCTTAAACATAGTTCCTTTAGAAAGTGATGAACAACAAGGCTATTTCAGAACCGCTAAAAAGCAAATTATGGATTGCCCAACCAATGAATGCGGTGAATCTTTGAATGATAGGATCTGACTCGCGGGGCCCATAACACTCTTGAGCACCGCGACCATCATCGGAGAGAATTTCTTGTTAAGGAGAACCCTCGGTGAAGAGAGGGCTCAATCACATGGGTAATTGTGACTATTAGCTTTTTGGACTAGCCCAACAAGTGGACGTTAAAAATCCGGAACCTTAATCAATAATGTAATTATCTAAAATCACAGGGAAAAACGGGAAATACCAGCTCAACTTCATTTTTCAAATTGAAGGATATTTCGGTTACTTATACATAAGATACTGTTTATTCCTCTTGAAATATTATTTAACGTAAGTAGTAAGTATATATATATATAATAACGATCAACTTATATATGCTATTAATATGAATATGTCAAGTGTAAACTATTAGATCTAATTATGAAGAGTATAATAAACATATCTAATACTAGTACAATAGATTAACCAAGTCATATATAATAGCTAAATATAAGTACTTGATAAATATTTAGTACTAATAATTTATATATAGATGTGTGTGATTGTCCGTGATGAATAGATTTTGGAAGCTCTGCATAACAGTCTTTTATCTGTAATGTGTGCCAAAGAGGGTTTTATATAATATGGGTCGCGAAGAGAATGATGATGTTAGCACGGGACCAGGACGGCAGTCGATAGAATAAAAACATGCCATGAGCTCCCTAGTAGCAGATATGAGACCGAAAAGCGATATGACGGAGCCATGAGGCGGAAATGAAAGGAGGCACATACTAGAAAGAACGCAAAAACCTAGAGATGATAGCGAACCACCTATAAGAGGCGTGTTGAAAATTAAGTCCGTTGCAGAACCTGAAATCAGCTAGGAGTGGCGATTGTTAATTACAGGTAAGACCGGACGGAAAGGCCTCCTGATAGTAATCCCTGCCCGAAATATTTTGGAAAGCAGTTAACGATTTTCAGAGTAGACATAGTTATGGGAAGTAGGAGAACATCAGGATTCGCCTGAATAAGAAAATAAATGGGTAAAGCTATAAATTAGAAGTAGAAGGATTGGATGATAGGAAATAAAATTATTTTCTCCATGTATGAATATTGTTACTAATTATTCAGAAGTCACAGAGGTTGATACATTGAAAACGACAATATGATTGACAAAAAGAGAGGGAAAAAAAAAATAACATTGATTAAGTTTTATGGATTTGCAACAGGCGTTATTGCAGTATTAAATAGGGAAGCTCTGGGCGGGTGTTAGTGATTATATTGTCGTTTGTGGTAGGCTGCTCGAAATGGAATCAAAAGTATGTATGACGATAGTTGAAGAGTGGTAAGAAAAATGGAGTCGAAAGTGATTGTTTAATATTAATAGCGCGAGGTGAGGCAGGGATGTTGTTTATTTACTTGTTTATGGATGAGGTTATGAGAGCTATGAAAGAATTAGAGGTGAGGGTGGCAGGAGGAAGGTTTGAAATGATCGGAGAAATGAATGAGTGGGAGGAGTGCACAGCTTATGACAAGACGGATGATTTGGCTTTTAAGTGTGGTGAATCTGAAGAGAGTGGTGAGAGGGATTATTTACGAGAGGTTTAGCAGGCGTACGAAAACGGAAAGATTTAGAAAGTAAAATGTAGATAAGAGTAAGGTTCATGGGTAGTGCAGTAAGAAAGGAGAGTCCTGCAGATGTAATGTCGAATATTAGATGTGAAGCAACATGCAAACAAGTATCTGGTTGAAATATTTACGATCTATGTTAATGAAAGGGAGCGGATGATGCAGCAATAGAGTAGATTAGTGAACTATAATCAGTGAAAAAGTATGAAGATCTAAAGGCTTAACAAAGAGTTCAGAGCTCAATCTTAGGGGCGTGTTAGGCTTGAAAAATTGATAAACTGAGGAATGCAAACGCCATTACGAGAGTTGCTAAGCCCGCGCCTGCGCAAATCTACCATCACACACGCACACACAACAACATATAAATAATATATATATTATTATAATATCTAATATAATAATATATAATATATAACTATATATATTTGAAATAAGACACTTTTGCATTTTCTTTTTACAATCATATTTATATATGCTGTAGTTAAAAGTGCATCATATGAAAGGGACTTGGAAATATGAAATCCTTGGAATCCTGAAGGTATTCCAGGATTATTGGAAAGTGGTTTCCAGTTTCCAGGCACTGGAAACTGGAAAGTACTGATTGAAATTTAGTAATTCCAGTATTTTCTGGAATGGTATGTTGTTCCAGGATCCAGGAACTGGATCCTGGGAACTGAAAATAATATAATATAATATATAATATACTAATATATATATATATATATATATATATATATATATATATATATATATATATATATAATATATATGATATATATATATAATATATATATGATATATGTACATGCTTAGAGAATATGTACATGCATAGAGAATATGTACATGCTTAGAGAATCCGTTCATGCAAGAGAGAATACACGCATACGCATACGCACCACACCCGCACCCCCACCCCCCACCCAACACTACCAAAAATGAAATAATAATACCTATATAAATAGATAAAGATATAATATAATAATAATAATTATATATATTAATATATATATATAATATCAATATAATACTATATTATTAGTAATAATATATATACGCGTATACTTACGATACAATCATACACGCCGATGCGACCCGAACATACAATCATAATGTAAGTAAATTCGCCCTTTCGAACGCGACGCCGGCTACGATAACAGCGCGAGCAGCCAGACACAAAAGCACGAACATCAACAATCGCTGTTCAATCGCTGGCATTCGACTAAATAAAATGAGGGGAAAATAGAGGGGAGAGAAGGAGAGAGGGGAAGAGAAGGGGATTGAGCCAGAGAAAGGAAATCTAATTATAGCTTAAGCCTAAAGGTGTAATGTATCAGCTGTCAATTATATCGTAAAATAACAAATGGCCTGGGAATCCATGAGGGGAGAGAAAAAAATTTAATTACCTTTTAAGTCAATAAAGAATAATTTATGACTTTTTGTAAGAAGGGGAGATTTAATTACTTTGTATTGAACCCTCACTTCAACTTGACAGGTTTAAAAATTTATGACTTTTTGTAAGAAGGGGAGATTTAATTACTTTGTATTGAACCCTCACTTCAACTTGACAGGTTTAAAAATTTATGACGTAAAATAACAATGGCCTGGGAATCCATGAGGGGAGGGAAAAAATTTTAATTACCTTTTAAGTCTAAAAAGATTAATTATCTTTTATACAGAGGGGAGAGACACAAAAGCTTTTGTTACAATTCTTTCTTTAAAACTAATTATCATTTTTAAAAGTAGAAGGGTGGGAAATAGACAAAGAAACTTTAATTATCGTTTAAGTTGACAGGAGTAAA
This sequence comes from Trachelipus rathkii, assembly GCA_015478945.1. NCBI lineage: Eukaryota > Metazoa > Arthropoda > Malacostraca > Isopoda > Trachelipodidae > Trachelipus > Trachelipus rathkii. The sequence goes on along the minus strand of JABUQX010016751.1, from coordinate 34,644 downwards.
AATTTATGACTTTTTTTTAAGAAGGGGACTAAGGCATTGACAAAGGAATTATCAGTTAAGCCTAAAGGGGTAAGGTATCAGCTGCCAATTATAACGTAAAAGGACAAAGGGCATGAGAATCCATGAGGGGAGGGAAAGGATTTTAATAACCTTTTAAGTCTAAAAAGATTAATTATCTTTTATACAGAGGGGAGAGAGACAAAGGTATTGGTTACATACATACTACACATACATACTATAATACATATAGAATTACTCTTCTCTAACTAACAAACTAACTAACTAACTAAATAACTAACTATATATATATATATATATATATATATATATATATATATATATATATATATATATATATATATATATATATATATATATATATATATATATATATATATATCAAGTCAATTGCCGACATGTCTTGGAATTTCCTAAGATCGTTCATAATTAATATATACATTTCGCTTTTCTAAATTTGTAAGTTTCTCTGACTATGGACATAAGTTTAATGTATTACTTATGGAATTTTAAGTTTTATTATTATTATTTATTTACTGCTGTCTATAATATTTTAAAAACTTTTATTTATCTTTGTTTTGTTTCTTTAAACATTTTTGTTTTACTAAAAATTTATTCTTTTCATGTGTATATAACGTAAAAATTTGCATTTTACATAACCTTATCAGTAAATCAGTAAATCCAGAATAAATCAGTAATCAGTAAATCAGTAAAATCAGTAAATCAGACCTAAATCAAATGCCCTACCATACCATCCGTGATTCTATTTGATCTATTCGATCTATTTTGAATCATTGATCTAATGGATTCAAGTCATATCTTCTGTATAACACCTATCTCAAAAACATTTATTTATTTTTGTCTTTTTTTCTTTTCAAACATTATGTTTTTACTATAAAAACATTATTTATTTTTTTTATTTGCTTTAAACATTTGTTTTTACTAAAAATTTATTACTTTCAAATTTTATTTATAACTAAAAAAATTTGCATTTTTACTAAAACCTAAAGCATTAATCAGTAAATCAGTTAATCAAAACTGCCTTCCAGCCACCTTCCTACCCTTCCATGATCAATATATTGATCTACTGATCTATTGATACTATTGATCTAAATATATTCAAGTCATATTTCTCTATTAAATTGTTATGTTATTAGCAACACTCTAAGCAGTAAATCAGTAAATCAGTAAATAAAACTGCCTTCCAGCCACCCTACCCTACCCTTCCATGATCTATTGATCTATTGACTATTGATCTATTGATCTATTGATTCAAGTTTCTTTCTCTTTAAGCTATTAATACAATAAGTTCTTTGCACTAAAACGGGAAAAAAGAAAACAAGTATTTTATTTTAAAGCGTTTATAAACATAAGTGCAGACTACATAATCGTTTACATATAAATTTATAGCATCCAAATATTATTCTACAAGCTTTATTAAAGAAATCATTATTTAAAAAACAATTAATGAACATTAAATACAGTATTATGACCACATAAATTTAGAAGTAAGATAGGGATTGTACAGGAAACAAAAGGTTCAATTAAATTATTGAATACAATTATTTAATTTAAAAAGATTTGTTACATAATGAATACTCAAACAATAAAAATCATAAATGCCAGAGAGTCAAGGAAATATACAACATTTATTTTGATTCCTTTACAATACACAGCTATCCAGTGAAACCCAGTTCCGTTCGAAAAAACATTTCCCGAGGAGCAATGTTGCAAAGAATAAGTCCAAGAGTCAGCGTTTTCCAAATTTCACAGAGCTAAGTTTCCATTACAGACAAGCGAAATTACACCATAAAAAAGTCTCTTTCAAGGTTTCTAAAGGCAATTTTAATTATTTCTCTTCATTCAATTCTGTTAAAATTAATCAAAGAGATATATTATTAACGTACTAATGTCAAGGCTCTATGAATTGAGGATGTTCCAAATACACCAGAACTGATATTGAGGATGTCAAACTTTGTCCAAACTTGAGACTTTATCCCAATGTGCGCTAATTTCTCAGGATAAATTATGATGATAAGCCCATTAACAAAGACTGAAAGAGCCTCAGCGGTGGATCGTAGAATATAAATTACTGTTGTTCCAGACAATAAGTTCTCCTGAGATCAACACCTGTAACGTTATCGCTGAACAGGATACAGTATTTGCAAATAAATCGTAAAAAGCGACGTAGAAACATTTGAGGAAGTGAAAGACCATTACGCAATATATCATCTCAATAATATACACGACTGCTGTATTGAGTATGCCGCAAATAATTCACGGCAAACATGATACCTCTAAGACCGAAATGTGTAAACTTTAAAGGCGGTACTTTCGTCCATAAAGTTATACAACAGAATTAGGCATCGTCGTTTCATAACAGATATCCATCCACTTAATTACCTTCTGAGAGGTAAAAGCTGATTCCACCTTACGATGCTTAGCTGTATATTGTACACTACTTTGATGATCCTGTGGGTAATTAAATATATCTTTTGATCTCACCATTCTCTTGATTGTTATAATTGTTCGCTGTATCAGTCTAAAAGAGATTTTCTCTCATTTCCATATGTTTTAAAAGGGAGATAACCTTTCACTTTTTACGTACATAGAGATAACAGTCCAGCTAATTTGACAAATAGTTCTTTGAGCGAAGTTGAGCTTGTACGCGTTGCTTGAACATAGCGCCAACACTTGAGAGCTAGATCTATTAACCTGATGCGGCTGTCCACTGATGGTAGAATAGTCTTCCCTGAGAGAATATATCACCGTTTGACACGTCCATAATATTCGTAAGTTTATTTTTAGATTTAGCGGCAATGTCCCTGTGTTTCTCTACATCTTTTAAATTGTAATATCCACATGATTGTAAATGGGACTGTTTAGCATCATCCGAATAATTTAGGACAGTCTCAATATAACTTCGATAAGGGTAACTTGCAGCTGATGATCCTAGAGATTTTTCATTTAAAAACACCTCAAGTTGATTGAAACACGTATACAGGAAATTTGTCTCGGTGGATACTATGTGCTCGGTTCCTGTGAGATCTGAACCATCTTCGTTTACTAACTTAGTCTTCAGATATAAAAACACATTCGAAGGATCAAGATATTGGTCAGAAGTGCCAGGGATATTGAATTCGAGAGGTACATCGGTATTTGTGATTGCGTGAACAGGGTTAATACTAATAAAATTGGATTCACTCACACTGGTTTGTGTAGGGTTCACAGAGAAGAGATCCAATTCGCTCTTACAACAGTCTGGGCTAGAGGGATGGAGGAAATGCATCTTGCTGGCACAATCGCTTGATGTATAATGAGGAGAGATATGTTTAAACATTCCTTATATACAAAATATTGATTGTAGGTTATTATTTATTATGTAAAAAAGTTAACCACTATCACTGATATTAGAGAAGCAAACACATCAATACACTTTTTCTTTAGTGATCCTTTCCTATTCCTTTAATGGTTTTTTACGACCACCTACACCTTGACCAGTCATACTTACGTCGTATTTTTCGTTTAACATCGTCTAACATTTCATCTGAAACATCAGAACTATGCCGGCGCTTTTACAGCACTTACGAGGGTCGACCACCCCCCATAATATTCCTGTTATCTGTGTTTATTCCTGGTTCTGCCGCTTTTTTAGCAATGTATTTACCTCTTGATTTTAAACAGGGGAATAGCTCTACGAAATAACGAAAGCCAAAAATCCTCTTAACCATATCCCCTCTGCATTCTTGATCCCCTGAAGACTCTTTCTCTTTCCTATATATTATTATTATTACCGGGAGCGCTTCTTTCTTATGTGTCTTTACACACTGCTGTCCCATTTGTGAATGGTTTAGGTTGCCTTTCGACGCTCTTATATAAACGCCGAACTGAACCCAGTGGGTCTTACTCATTAGTAAGTAGTGAACATTAGCGAAAGACTTATAACTTTACGACCCTTTTTGGAAAATGAACTACTCTTAACAAAGGAGCTTTAGTATTCCCTACATACTGATGGTCGACTATATCTGTATAAACATAAGCCATACCTGGATCTTGAAACATCTTAATAGGCAAGCATACAAAATGTAATGAACTCTGGTGTCATTTTTTGATACATATACTCTTCCATCGTTGGTATATAACGCATTAGATCCTTTGATATGGTTTTGCACATTATTTGCCCGATATTTTTGTAACATGTGAGTAACAACAATTACGAAACCAGACTGAAGGGCGGAACATAAATAAACTTATATCTTTCAGGTTCACATTAGTTTGAGATTTAAAGTGATTAACACGTTATCTTCGTTAGCGGATTTATTACAAGAAACACTAAATCTTTACATATTTGCACTTTCTTCAAATTATATTTGTTTAAGTCATGAAACACATCAGTAACCGATTTATAGAGACCGTGCTCTAATAAATAATTTTCAACGAAATATTCATTGTTGCCTCGTTTGATGGATGCAATATTAGGTTTACTTTTTAATACATTTTTAACATTATCAACATTTCTAAATACCGTAAAAGCCACATATGAAACAGGCAAATTCTCTATATCGGCACGTCGAGAATTATTTCACTTAATCCTGCTTCATACATTTCTCGATCAAAAGTTATAGTGTTCAATAATTGGGTTGTATAGTCTGATATTTTATTTTCCGGATATAGATCCATAGAAGCCGATGAAGGCAGCGTTAAATAGAAATGATCTTCACTCTCCATGCTCACAAAGTAAACTGATCAATGTTTCTTAATTTCACTGCGCATTTATATAAACTATTAAACTTTCGCTGGGTAACCTACCCATTTGACAAGATACTGTTTTATTTTTCCTTTTCCTTTTAGATCCTAATATTTTTTCTATTTTATATCATTTACTCTTTAGGATCCAAACCTTATTTTCTGTATTTCCTGCTTATAGAACCCTCCTTTTATTTGTTCACCATCTAAATCTTCAAGATAGTATAATTTTAATCCGTCTCTCGGGAATTCTCTGATTGTATCTACTTTAAAAACTTCTCTTGACCATCCTGCTTCATACCCTTTTCTGAAATTTTCATCTGACCTAGACACTCTCACATAATCTCCTACTTTAATGCCTGTGTTATCTTTTATTTTCCGTACAGGACGAGTAGGAACTGAGGGTTTTGTCTTCACCATCTCTAGAGGGGTCTTCTTAAGTGTTCTATGATAAGACCTATTATAAGAATAAGCCAAGTCTTGCAGTATATCTATATATTTAAATGTATGCATTTTCGTGAAATACCTATGCATTCTTTCTTTTATAGTTCTTTGTACTCTTTCCACTATTGCAGCTTTATTAACTGAGTACGTATTGTAGTACCCTATATCATACTCTGTAACTATTTCTTGAAACTCTTTACCTAAAAATTCTGTACCTTTATCTGTCCACATCATTTGAGGATATCTATTATCCTCATTTATAATTTCTCTGACTGCTGCAGCTACAGTCTTTGACCTTTTATCTTTTAAAGCCTTTAACCATAAGTACCTGGAATATACATCTATCACAAAAAGAATGTATTGATACCCTTCATTGTAAACTCTTTAATATTTTTATCTCAAGGATATACAGGTCAAAGATCAAGATTGCCATAAATCTGAGCTTTATATTCATAGAGATGGGTAGGGCAACTATAGTCTTTTTTTCGTGTTGAAATTATTTTCCGCATATAGGTTTATGTAGACGGAAAAGCATCCTTGCCCTTGCTTGATAAAAACCTCTCTATATCATGTTTCCATGTTTCTATTTGAATATGAGGAAACAATATTTGTATATTCTGAAAGAGTACTAAGATAAAGCCTCCAAACTGTAAGGCTGTTTCACATCAAAGTAATATTATATCGACGCCTCTTAGCCTCCATAGCCTAGAGCAGCCTATTAATGAACATTATAATTGAGTAAAAGAGGACAATATTTTGTCGAGTGTTATAACTATGATTAGATAGGGGAATAATAAAGAATATATATCCCGAGTAATGTGCAGAATAACTGAAAAGAATGATTTACTCTCTCGATTAAAAAATTCACCTAAAATAACTGATTATTATATAGTGATTCCATAGAGTATCGTACTTAGTGTAATCTCAATTTAATCTATCTATGATACACTAGAAAAGAGTTACAAACGTAAATACACATTATAAACTATGCGATATGGTCAAATAAAGCGTAAACTAATAATACAGTGAGAGAGTGTATATTAATGTATATACTATATATTCTACACATTTCTTGAATAGCGAGAGAGCGGAGTTATTTTTTATCATACATTCATTCTCAATGACCACAAAGCGTTGATGTACTGTAATATAGTATAGCTAAATACTCAATGTCTTGAGCAAGTCATGTGTGATAATCTGTTATACGTAATGCTCGAGAATATGAGAGAACAATTATTGTAATATGTCCCAACGAGCGGATCTCAGCGTCGAGTAGTCTAGGCAGCCTTCATTTTGGACAATGAGCATATCTATTGCTCTATGTCTCTCCGTAAAATCTCTAGTAGTTTCAGATATCTTGTGTAGTGTCAAATAATTCTCTGAGGAGTATTGATATTTCAAAATGGCTATATGAAACGAGTATACCACTCCTCAATAATAGATAAATAACTAATCCACTCAGACTGCCAGATGGAAGCGCTGGCTATCACAATCACCAGATGTCCATTTCGCGAGAGGTATCCAAGTATGCAACGATAATATTTCTGATACACGTCATAGAGTTATGTACGTCTCTCGATCATATTGTTATAATTGAATAGAAATCTTGAGTATCGTAGGTATAACAGATTAACACAAAAAGTTGTAAGAGACTATCTTTATAAAAAATACAACTCATCTTAATACAGAAGACTATTATTCCCGATTATCATCTTAAATATCAATCACTTAGTGAGTATGCTGTATAACCATGTTTGTGAGATCCTCACTGTTTGAATAACAATGTCTCTTCTCTTTTCACCTCGGGCACTCCTTAGTATCTGTGTTAGAAGTCACCTAGATAAAATTCGGGTTCTCCTTAGTATACTTCTACATCTTTTGCCCTACACCTTCTTCTTAGCCCTGGATCGCCTTAGGTTGATAGATGACAATCACTAAGGTGAAGATTCAGCTCATAACCCACCAAGTATTATACTAAAGATAGAGGTGAAAAAGAGAACCAGTAACTTGATGTAACATATAATCTACAAGGAAAGACTTAACCAAATGAGGGAAAGAAAACGGGCAGATTAGCCTAGTTATTAAGATTTTTAAAGATCAGCTTACCTGGAATGAACTCGGTCAAATCGTTATTCCACTGATAGAGAAACAATAGCCGGATCGAATATTGTTGACTTTATATCCGATCTTTCGCGTGATTGGAAGAAGGATTCCCTGTGGCAGATTGGAATAGGATCAACAAGAACTTCAAACCATTAATTTCCCGAGAACTTTAATCCAGAATATAAACAAAGATTAACGGAACTGGATAATATTCCAATGGCTCCTAGACCTGACGTGAGTCCCTCTGGTACTTCTTTTGCATCGGATAGATTAAAGATGCTAAGTAGAAGTACATTACGTTCAAGTGCAGGAAGAATAAGAAAAAAACCGATCTTCGCTTCAAAATGGATTAGTTCTTAATAATTTATTGTACTTTTTATATGATTGTATTGTTTGCTAATTTATACTTGTAATTTAAATATAGTTAATTATTATTTTGTAATTAAAATAAAATATTTTCATATAACGTTAGAATGACCCATCCAGTATAAATGAATATGTTTTTTATTTATAATGTCATTGTGAGGCATGGAGGCTTTAAGGAGGCGGTCGATAAATATTTACTTTGGATTGTGAAACAGCCTGTACAGTTATGGAGGCTTTCTTAGGTTCGCTTTCAAAAAGTTTCTCATATTAATAAAAAGGAACTGAAAAATTATTTACAAAGGGAGGATGCTTTTACTCTACATAAACCGATATACGGAAAAAAATTTCCACACGAAAAAACTATAGCCCCCTCACCTTATGATAAATGTATGGCAACTTGATTGAACTGAAATGAAAAAATAAAGTTTACAATGAAGGGTATCAATACATTCTTTTTGTGATAGATGTATATTCCAGGTACTTATGGTTAAAGGCTTTAAAAGATAAAAAGTCAAAGACTGTAGCTGCAGCAGTCAGAGAAATTATAAATGAGGATGATAGATATCCTCAAATGATGTGGACAGATAAAGGTACAGAATTTTTAGGTAAAGAGTTTCAAGAAATAGTTACAGAGTTTGATATTGGGTACTACAATACGTACTCAGTTAATAAGGCTGCAATAGTTGAAAGAGTACAAAGAACTATAAAAGAAAGAATGCATAGGTATTTCACGAAAATTAATACATTTAAATCTTTGTATATCTTGGATGACTTAGCTTAATCTTATGATAGGTCTTATCATAGAACAATTAAGAAGACCCTCGAGAGATGGTAAGACAAAACCCTTCAGTTCCTAAGTCATGCCTGTACGGGAAAATAAAAGATTAACACGCATGGAAAGTAGGAGATATGTGAGAGTGTTGTCTAGGTCAGAGAAAATTTTCAGAAAAAGGGTATGAAGCAGGATGGTCAAGAGAAGTTTAAAGTAGATACAATCAGAGAATTCCCGAGAGACGGATTAAAATTATATACTATCTTGAAGATTTAGATGGGGAAAAAAATAAAAGGAGTGTTCTATAAACAGGAAATACAGAAAATAAGGTTTGATCCTAAGAGTAATGAATTTTTTATAAAATAGAAAAATATTAGGATCTAAAGGAAAGAAAAAATAAAAACAGTATCTTGTCAAATGGGTAGGCTACCCAATGAAGTTTAATAGTTATATAAATGCCAGTGAAATTAAGAAACATTGATCAGTTTACTTTGTGAACATGGAGAGTGAAAATCATTTCTATTTAACGCTGCCTTCATCGGCTTCTATGGACTTATATCCGGAAAATAAAATATCAGGACTATACAACCCAATTATTGAACACTATAACTTTTGATCGAGAAATGTATGAAGCAGGATTAAGTGAAATAATTCTCGACGCCGATATAGAGAATATGCCTGTTTCATATGTGGCTTTTACGATACTTAGAAATGTTGATAATGTTAAAAATGTATTAAAAAGTAAACCTAATATTGCATCCATCAAACGAGGCAACAATGAATATTTCGCTGAAAATTATTTATTAGAGCACGGTCTCTATAAGTCGGTTACTGATGTGTTCATAGACTTAAACAAAAAATTTGAAGAAAGTCAAATATGTAAAGATTTAGTGTTTCTTGTTAATAAATCCGCTAACGAAGATAACGTGTTAATCACTTTAAAATCTCAATCTAATGTGAACCTGAAAGATATAAGTTTATTTATGTTCCGCCCTTCAGTCTGGTTTCGTAATTGTTGTTACTCACATGTATACAAAATATCGAGAAATAATATCAAACCATCTCTAAAGGATCTAATGCGTTATATACCAACGATGGAAGAGTATGTCTCAAAAAATGACACCAAGAGTTCATTACATTTTGTATGCTTGCCTATTAAGATGTTTCAAGATCCAGGTATGGCCTATGTTTATACAGATATTGTAGACCATCAGTATGTAGGGAATACTAAAGCCTCTTTGTTAAGAGTAGTTCATTTTCCAAAAGGTCGTAAAGTTATAAGCTTTCCTAATGTTCACTACTTACCTATGAGTAAGACCCAACTGGGTTCAGTTCGCGTTTATATAAGAGACGTCGAAGGCAAACCATACCCATTCACAAATGGGACAGCAGTGTGTAAAGTACACATAACTTCTTATTAGCGTTAAATAATAATAATAATGGAAAGAGAAAGAGTCTTCAGGGGATCAAGGAATGCAGAGGGGATATGGTTTAGGCAGGATTTTTTGCTTCGTTATTTCGTAGAGCTATTCCCCTGTTTAAATCAGGAGGTAAATACATTGTTAAAAAAGCGGCCAGAACAGGAATAAACACAATCCAGGATATTATGGGGGTTGTTCGCACCCGTTACGTAGTTGCTGCTAAAACGCCGCCAAGCTTTGTCTTCAGATTGAAATGTTAGACGATTTTTAAACGAAAATTACGACGTAATATGGGCACTTTGCGTCAAGGTGTAGGTGGTTCGTAAAAAACCATTTAAAGAGGAATAATTAAAGGGCCTACTAAAGAAAAAAGTGTATTGATGTGTCTTGCTCTCCTAATATCAGTGATAGTGGTTAACTTTTTTTACATAAATAATATAACCTGATCTTATTTCGTATATAAGGAATGTTTAAACATACCTCTCCTCATTATACGTCAAGCGATTGTAGTAGCAAGATGCATTTCCTCCATCCCTCCAGCCCCGACTGTTGTAAGAGCGAATTGGATCTTTTCTGTGAATCCTACACAGATCAGTGTGAGTGAATCCAATTTTATTAGTATTAACCCCTTCACGCCATAACAAATACAGATTGTACCTCTCGAATTTCAACCATCCCTGGCACTTCTGAACCAATATCTTGATCTTCGAATGTGTTTTTATATCTGAAGACTAAGTTATAACGGAAGATGCGTTTCAAATTCACAGACACCGACCAATAGTATCCACCGAACAAATTTCCTGTTATACAGTTTCAATCAACTTGAGGGGTTTTTAAATGTAAACATCTCTAGAGCATCATCATGCAAGTTACCTTTATCGAAGTTATATTGAAGACTTTGCTAAATTATTCAGATGATGCTAAACAGTCCCATTTACAATCATGTGGGTATTACAATTTAAAAGATGTAGAGAAACATAGGGACAATGCTGCTAAATCTAAAAATAATACTTACGAATATTATGGACGTGTAAACGGTGATATATTCTCTCAGGAAAGAACTTATTCTACCATCAGTGGACACCCGCATCAGGTTAACTAGATCTACTCCTCAATTTGCGCTTAATGTTCAAAGCAACGCTACAGCTACAACTTCCGCTCCAAAGCCTATTTTCAAATTACTGGATGCTTATCTCTATGTACGTAAAGTGAAATTATCTCCCTTTAAACATATGGAAATAGAGAAATTCTCTTTAACTGATACAGCAAAAATATCAATCAAGAGAATTGACGGGGGGGGGGGGGGGGGGGGGGGTGACTAAAATTTTTAACTTTACCCAAGGATTATCAAGTATTAATTATACCTAACATCGTCAATGGCAGCTTACCTCAGAAGTTAATAATAGGAATTGTAGAACACGATGTTTATTCTGGAAACTATGGGAAGTCCGCCTTTAAATTTACACATTTCGGGTCCTAGAGTATCAGTTTGCCACGTGAAGATGGTCAACCATACGCCGTCGTGACTGTGATTTATGAGATGATAATACGAATGCTCACATTTCAATGTTCACGTCCTTTTTACGATTTATTTGCAAATACTATCCTGCAGCGGGATAACGGTACAGGTGTTGATCTCAAGACTTATGCTGAAAACAGTTAATTTATATTCTGCCTACGATCTCACAGCTGATCTTTCAGCTTGTTAATGCTTATTCATCTAATGATGCCCGTTGAGAAAAAGGCCACGATTAGGGTGTTAAGTCTCAAGTTGGACAAAGTTTGACAATCCTCAATATCAGTTTCTGGTGTATTTGGAACATCCTCAAATCATAGAGATTGACAGAGTACGAAATATAATCTGAATTATTAACGATGAATGGAAGAAGAAATATTAAATGCCTTTAGAAACGAAAGAAGATTTTTTAGGTGTATTCGCCTGTAATGAACTTAGCTCTGTGAAATTGGATACCGACTCTGGACTTATCTTCAACACTTCTCCTCGGGATGTTTCGAACAATGGTCACTGGATAGCTGTGTATAAGAATCAAAATAATGTTGTATATTTCCTTGACTCTCTGCATTTAGATTTTATGTTTAGTAATGATTATGTAACATCTTTTTTAAAATAATAATGTTCAATATGTTAAGACCTTTTGTTTTCCTGTAACAACCTATCAACTTTCTAATTTATTGGTATATACTGTATTATTTCATTATAGGTTTTTAAATTATGTTTTCTTTTAATAACTTAATTGTAAATATTATTTGATTGCTAAAAATTATATGTTAACGATTATGTAGTTTGCACTTATATTTAATTATATGTTATAAAAAATAAAAACTTGTTTTTTTTTCCTGCTTTTTATCCCAAGAACTTATTTATTATTTTACTAAAGAGAAAAAACTTGAATCAATAGATCATAGATTGGGAGGGTCGTGAGGCTGGGGAGGCTCATGGAAGGGTTAGGCAGGGTGGCTGGAAGGCATGTTTATTTACTGATTTACTGATTTATTTGCTTTAGAGTATGTTAAAACATAACAATTTTAATAGAAAATATTGACTTGAATCAATAGATCAATAGATTCAAGTAGATCAATAGATCAATAGATCAATGGGTCAATAGATCAGGTGGCTGGAAGGCAGTTTGATTAACTGATTTACTGATTTAATGCTTTAGGGTATGTAAAAATGCAAATTTTTTTAAGTTATAAACATAAAAAGAATAAATTTTTTAGTAAAAACAAAATGTTTAAAGCAAATAAAACAAAATAAATAAATTTTTATAGTAAAAAACATAATGTTTAAAGAAAAAAAAAAAAAATAAATAAAAGTTTTTGTGTTATGTTATACAAAATATGACTTGAATCAATTAGATCAATAGTTACGTTAGCGTATATTCGATGATATAATCACGCGATGGGTAGGAAGGGCAGTTTGATTTACTGATTTACTGATTTACTGATTTACTGATTTACTGATTTACTGATTTACTGATTTACTGATTTACTGATTTAGGGTATGTAAAAATGCAAATTTTTTACGTTATAAACATGAAAAGAATAAATTTTTTTAGTAAAAACATAATGTTTGAAGAAAACAAAACAAAAATAAATAAAAGTTTTTAAAAATATATAGATTCTTTTTAAATAAAAATAAATAAAACTAAAATAAAATAAGTAAATAACATTAACTTTTAACAAAATATAAATAGAAACTTACAAATTTAGAAAAGCGAAATGTATATATTAAATATGAACGAACTTAGGAAATTCCAAGACATGTCGGTAATTGACTTGATATATATATATATATATATATATATATATATATATTATATATATATATATATATATATATATATATATATATATATATATATATATATATATATATATATATATATATAGTTAGTTAGTTAGTTAGTTAGCTAGTTAGTTAGTTAGAGAGAGTATTCTTATATGTATGTATGTATGTATGTGTATGTATGTATGTATGTATTATGTATGTGTTTCTTCAACTTCGTGTAACAGGTGTTGAACTGTATTCTTGTTAGTGCAAGAACAAAGAACTGGTGTCAATTACAAGAACATCTGGTGCTTTGTTCAACTTACCCTATGTATAAACGTTATAATTGGCAGCTGATACCTTACCCCTTTAGGCTTAACTGATAATTCCTTTGTCAATGCCTTAGTCCCCTTCTTAAAAAAAAAAGTCATAAATTTTTACTCCTGTCAACTTAAACGATAATTAAAGTTTCTTTGTCTATTTCCCACCCTTCTACTTTTAAAAATGATAATTAGTTTTTAAAGAAAGAATTGTAACAAAAGCTTTTGTGTCTCTCCCCTCTGTATAAAAGATAATTAATCTTTTTAGACTTAAAAGGTAATTAAAATTTTTTCCCTCCCCTCATGGATTCCCAGGCCATTGTTATTTTACGTCATAAATTTTTTAAACCTGTCAAGTTGAAGTGAGGGTTCAATACAAAGTAATTAAATCTCCCCTTCTTACAAAAAGTCATAAATTTTTTAAACCTGTCAAGTTGAAGTGAGGGTTCAATACAAAGTAATTAAATCTCCCCTTCTTACAAAAAGTCATAAATTATTCTTTATTGACTTAAAAGGTAATTAAATTTTTTTCTCTCCCCTCATGGATTCCCAGGCCATTTGTTATTTTACGATATAATTGACAGCTGATACATTACACCTTTAGGCTTAAGCTATAATTAGATTTCCTTTCTCTGGCTCAATCCCCTTCTCTCCTCTCTCTCCCTCCTTCTATTTTCCCCTCATTTTATTTAGTCGAATGCCAGCGATTGAACAGCGAGGATGTCGTGCTGCTGCTGCTGCTGCTCTGACGGAGCCGGCGTCGGCGCGAAAAGCCGAATTTACTTACATATGATTGTATGCGCGCGCACGCGTGTATGATTGTACGTACGTATACGCGTATATTATATATATATTATATATATAATATATATATATTATATATATATATATATATATATATATGTATAAAGATATAATATATATAATATATAGGGAGGGGGGGGAGGGGGGGTGGGGGTAGCGGGTGTGTGCGTATGCGTATGCGTGTATTCTCTCTTGCATGAACGGATTCTCTAAGCATGTACATATTCTCTAAGCATGTACATATTCTCTAAGCATGTATATATATATATATATATATATATATATATATATTATATATATAATATAAATATTTATATATATTAATATTATAATATATATATATATATATATATATATATATATATATATATATATATTTTCCAGTTCCAGGATCCAGTTCCTGGATCCTGGAACAACATACCATTCCAGAAAATACTGGAATTACTAAATTTCAATCAGTACTTTCCAGTTTCCAGTTCCTGGAAACTGGAAACCACTTTCCAGAATCCTGGAATCCTTCCAGGATTCCAGGAGATTCCAGATTTCAGTCCCTTTCAATATAGCCACTTTAAACTCCCTAAAAATAATAAATATATATATATATATATATATTATATATATATATATATATATATATATATATATATATATATATATATATATATGTGTGTGTGTGTGTGTGTGTGTGTGTGTTCACACCATACAACTCTCTAATGCGTTCATTCCTCAGTTTATCAATTCACACACCTAACACGCCCCTAAGATTGACCATCTGAACTCTTTGTACCTTAGATCCATACCTTTTATTCCTGATTATAGTTTCACTACTTTCCTACTACATTCTGCATCATCCGCTCCCTTTTCATTCAACATAGATCATAAATATTTCAACCAGATACTTGTTGCAGTTGCTCACCATCTAATATGACATTACATCGCGGACTCTCCTCACTCACTACCATAACCTTACTCTTATCTACATTTACTTTCAAATCTTTCCTTTTACGCACCCTGCTAAACCCCTCTAATAACCCTCTCAAACTCTCTTCAGATTCACCACACAAAACCAAATCATCCGCATGCAATAAGCTGGCACCCTCCACTCTTCATTTCTCCATCATTTCAACACCTTCCCCTGCCACCCCCACCTCTAATTCTTTCATAGCTGCATAACCTCATCCATAAACAAGTTAAATAACAACATCCCTGCCTCACTCCGCTATTAATATTAAACCAATCACTTTCGACTCCATTTATTCTTACACACTCTTCACTATCGTCATACATACTTTTGATTCCATTCAGAAGCCTACCACCAACACAATATATCACTAACACCCGCCACAGAGCTTCCCTATTAATACTGCCATACGCCTGTTGCAAATCCATAAAACTTAATACAATTTATTTTTTTTCCCTCTCTTTTTGTCAATCATTCGTTTCAATGTAAAAATTTTATCCACACATCCTCTACTTCTAAATACACCTTATTCTTCACGAATCAGCCCTTCAGTCACTCGACGTACTCTTTCAACCAAAATACCAGAATATACCTTCCCTATAACACTCAGTAAACTAATTCCCCTATAGTTCCTACAGTTCCCCCTATCCCCGTAACCTTTTATAAGGGTAATATTACAGCTCTCCTCTAATCTCTCGGAATTATACCCTCCATAAAGACTGTTACAGAGCTTCCAAATCTATTCAATCACACACACACACATACTATATATAAATATATATATATATATATAATATACATATATATATATTACTTATATATATATATTAAATATATATAATATATATACTATATATATAATATATATACATATATATATATATATATATACAGAGATTACTCATGCCACTCAATAATTACTTTTGGTATTGAAAAATATTATATTATTCGACCAGGCACTCCCAGGTGCCAACCTCTCTTCACCGAGGTCTTAACAGAATCTTCTCCGGACTAGATGCCGGTGCTCAAGAGGAGGGCCGCCAGTCAGTTCACATTCAAATTCACCGCATTCATTGGTCAACTCTAATGCTTTTTAGCCGGTTTGAAAGCCTTTGGCATCACTTTAACGGCTATTCTTAAGAGTGCACACGAGAGTATGGAAGTCAGCTCTCTTGCAAAACTGCTCAGACGTGTATGGGCACAATGCCATTATACGACACTCCAACTTTTTTTCCCAAAATTGAAATTTATAGGGGGGGGGGACCAGCCCCCCAATGAAATTTTTTATATATCATATATATATATATATATATATATATATATATATATATATATATATATATATATATATATATATATATATATATATATATATATATATATATATAAAGTTATTGTGCCCGAAATTTTCTTAATAATAATAATAACCATCTCATCCCTATAATAAAATTTATTATTATTATTATTATTATTATTATTATTATTATTATTATTATTATTATTATTAGTATTATTATTATTATTATGAATTTGAAAGAGTTTTTACGTTATATTTACTTCCCTTGAGATTTTATGAATTGATTATTAGTTACGCTATCGTAAAATTGTATTAAAAGTTATTTCGAGTCCGGAATTCAGAGGCAAAAATTCAAATGTCAAAAAGGAACGTGTACAATATGGCTACAAGGAAAGGATATGGTTAAAAGCGCAAAATTTGAGGGGAAAAAATCTTGAAAATAAAGTTTTAACAATTTTCGTTAAGGGTATTATTATTATTATCATCATCATCATCAATTTTATTTTCTGTCCTTTGATAAATTTTTTCATACTTCCATTGTGTTTCTTCTTTTGTAGAAATAATCTGGATACCATAGTTATGTTAGGATATCAGTTTTCCTCTCGATTCCAAAAATTATTTGAAAAATAACAATTACTGAATTACTTTCCTAAAGGGCTTACCTTCTTTATTTGGATTTGTTCCTAAGTGAGGAGTTATGGAAAGTAGAAGAGGGCGTGTGATTTTGAGTAAAACTTTTGAAACTTTCAATTTGTCTATTGTATGATATTTAGGCCCATGTAGATTCTTTTCACTGTCTCATTTGATATTTACGTCTATTTTTCCTCATTATTTAATATTTATGTTGATTATATACATTACATGCTATTTATGTACAACTACTAGTTGATACATAACTAATACTTGGTATTTAGTTACATTTCATTATTAATATTCGAATTTATGCTTTTTATTCACCATGAAATAATTTGTGAAATATTAAATATATATTTAATAAAATAGTTCATATTTTTTTTATTTTCTGAGCTATGTTATGATATGATAAACTCTGAAAGAACATGAGAAAGATCCCTCAAAAGTTAAAAAGTCCAAAGAAATTTTGACCACCAACTTTCTAGGACTGTTTTCGGCCACCCCTAAGTTATTTAGTTATTTTATTAACTTCTAGTTTTAAATATCCCAAGGAAAGTTAAAAGCCCCTAATGGGTTGCATGTCCACCAGCTAGTGTTGCCCCGAGCCCTGAAATTTTCCTCACCTTTGACACAGAAATTGTGTGCCGAACCGCACCAAAATGAGCTCACCAAACGGAGCATCGCACCGCAGCGGTGTGGTGCATCAGCCAACCTTGTCTCCAGCTGTTTTGTAACGATAAAGTCTATATGATGATAATTATGATAAAATAAATTTATCTACCAAACATTTGCACACATCCATTATATAAACCGGCTGTAAATAAAACATAATCATTTTTAGTGTCGTCCTTGAAGCAATAATAATAATAATAATAATAATAATAATAATAATAATAATAATAATAATAATAATAATAATAATAATAATAATAATAATAATAATAATAAATAATAATAATATTGGATGGTCAGCGTCTATGGTTATACTTATACTGCTTTTAACGTCTTTATGTTTTCTTTAGATAACTAAGTGACAAGGAATTTCGTAACACATTAAAATTTCTCATACACACAAGCACACACACCACACACACGCCGTGATACCCCCCCCCCGGGTATGCACACTCTTTATGAAGGTGTGTGGCCCATTGAGGCCGTAAGAGGCACAAGTCAAAGTGCCGCCTCGTGACGGGAAGCCCATCTTTTGGCACTTAACCAAAATTACTCTATTTTTATATATTTTTCTTTGTTATTATTATTATTATTATTATTATTATTATTATTATTATTATTATTATTATTATTATTATTATTATTATTATTATTATTATTATTATTATTATATTATTTTATTATTATTATTATTATTATTATTATTATTATTATTATTATTTATTATTATTATTATTATATTATTATAATAATAATAATAATACATAATAAATAATAATAATTAATAATAATAATAATTAATAATAATAATGAATAATAATAATAATAATAATAATAATAATTTATTCATTATTATAATTATTATTATTTCATTATTATTATTATTATATTTATTATTATTATTTTTATTATATCATTATTATTATATATTTTATTATTATTATTATTATTATTATTATTATTATTATCTCTGTCAAATTTTCTTGGACCGAAAGCATATAGTACTGTAATTACTGTGAAATAGTACTACTACTACTAAAAGTTGAGTTCTCTCCTCTCTCTCTCACACACACACACACACACACACACACATATATATATATAATATATATATATATATATATATATATATATATATATATATATATATATATATATATATATATATATATATATATATATATATTATATATATATATCCGCCAGAAAGCTAAAAGATTGGGAAAGTTAAAGGTTCGATATACGATATATATATATACGAGTTTTAAAAGATCGAAGTAAAGAGGAAAAGAAGAGAATTCCATATTTAGCTGTAGAGTGCATGAAAGAATTCAAATAGCTGTCTAGGACTAGAGGCCAGGGTTAGAGACTTTGACAGAACTCGAGTGTGTAGCAAGACGCGTGTCACGTGAGCCCTCTCTCTCCTCAAAGTATGAGAAATGTGAATAAAAAATTCGGATAAGTTTTGTCCATTGTAATAGTTATAGCATAAATAGTCATGCAACAGCTCCGTCAGGAAGAAAAGGATTGAAGGCAGACAGAAAGAGTGGATGAATTAATGAAATGAAATCGAAAGAGGCCATCCAGCCATTCAAATGAAATTGCGGGTGTGGAATCATCCCAATATGTAACGCATTCTTTGTACAAGGACAGATGACGTCCTTAAAAAAAGCAAACAATTGGGATGATGTGATGAGAAATTTTGAAAGTGGTTTGAAATCTCAAACCATTTAGATTTTGAAGCTTTTAGATTTAAAATAAGAAAAAAAAACCATTTGAATCTTCAAAGAGAGACCAC
>JABUQX010016751.1:0-10000 GCA_015478945.1 Trachelipus rathkii | reverse complement strand
TTAACTCCTGATAACGTTTTATTTTCAGAAAAATTCTTACAATTATAATTTTTAAGACGCGTGATCGTGCAGAAATTCAAAGGAGTTGCTCTTTCAATCCAATAAAATATTCGGTTGGAATATGGGTACTTACGAAATTAAATGAAATTTGTAATATATATATATATTATATATATATTATTATATATATATATATATAATATATATATATATATATATATATATATATTATATATATATATATATATATATATATATAATATATAAATATATATATATATATATTATATATATATATATATATCCTTCGGTGGGTCATCGGAATTGTAGAACACCAGAAGCCAAATCAAAGACCCACAAACCCCGATACAAGGGTGCTTGAAAGTGTGTAAATCAAAGAAAGTTGAAAAAATAGATGAAGGAATTGTGTTCCAGACCCTAACAATAGAATACATGAAAGATTGAGCATAGCGGTTAAGTCTATGGTAAGAGAGAGTTGAAAAGAGAAAGTATGAGACTGTGTGGAAAGACTAGCCTCACGAGCTCTCCTCAAAGAAGGAGGTACTCGACTAAGAGTTCAGAAGAGAAGTGTCCATTGCAATAGTTAAAGTATAAGGAGAGAGAGACGGAACAGTTCGGCGACTAGAAAGAGATCGGAGAGAGTTACTAGGAGAATAGGAGAGTTAACAAGTTGAAAAGCCCTAGACTGCTCCTTATCAAGGAGGAGAGTGTGTGTGTGGAACCACCCCGCATATGTAATGAGTCAAATCAGAATTTACTCTCCATCAGCGGGATTCGAAACACTGGACTCCGCGTCGCTGAGTTAACAGTAACCGGTCGCCTTATCCAGTAGGCCATCCACGTTCCCTAGGGTGAACAACTCCCTTATATGGAGCAAACAATTGGGCTGTGAGAAGTTCCAAAGGAGCCTCAAGGTACCCAGCCTCTTTGAAGCCTGTTTAGAATGAGAATTAATGTGATCCTTATAATTAATTTCACGAGAAAAGGTAAAGCCAAGATATTAGAACAGAAAAGTTTGAATTGTTTTTGAAGATATTATAGTTGTATGGAAAATTATATAGAGTAGATAGATGAAGATACTGTGTGTTTTTGGGGCATTGAATCAAACTACCATGTTTTCCTGGCCCCAATTAGAGATTCGAGGTAGATCAAAGGTCAGAGAGAGCTCTGCCCCAAGGCCACTATCCTGGCATGCTTTAATTGCTGTTGAGTGGTAGGCTCCCTAATTGGAAGGAATGAAGGAGGGGGGGGGGGGTTAACGACATATGAGTGGATAGGAGCCTGAGTGATAGAGAGGTCATTAATGAAAGGTAGAAAAAGGGTTGGGGATAGGACAGAACATTGAGGAACACCTATATATATATATATATATATATATATATATATATATATATAAATATATATATATTTATATATATATATATATATATATATATATTATTTTTATAATATATTATATAGTATATAATATATATAATATATATATATATGATATATACTATATTATATATATATAAAGGTGAAATTTTTTTCTCCGAAATAAAAGGTAGGACCCGGTAGACTTGTTCCATTACATGTTAAAAGAATCTGTAAAAAATTTCAAATCAATCAGATAATATTAACCCGTTCCCATCGAGGTTGAAGTTTGAAAACATGATTAAATTTCAAACTTTATTGATATCAATTTTTAACATGCTTAACATATCGTATTATTATTATTATTATTATTATTATTATTATTATTATTATTATTATTATTTTATTATTATTTATTATATATTATTATTAATTATTATTATTATTATGATTATTATTATTATTATTATTAGATGTAGTTGTAGTGGTTTAATTATTATTAGTATAATTATTATTATTGTTATTGTTATTATTATTTTTATTATTATTGCTATTATTATTATTATTATTATTACTATTATTACTACTAGTTGTACTAATAGTGTTGGTGGTACTATTATTATTATTATTAGTAGTAGTAGTAGTAGTAGTAGTATTAGTATTTGATTATTTATTATTAGTAGCAGTAATATTTTACTATTATTATTATTATTATTATTATTATTATTATTATTATTATTATTATTATTATTATTATTATTATTATTATTATTATTATTATTAATGATATAAATGTGAAATGTTTATCTTCAATAATACTGTTAGTTTTATTATTATTATTATTAATATTATTATTATTATTATTATTATTATTATTATTATTATTATTATTATTATTATTATTATTATTATTATTATTTTGGCTCAATGGACGAAAACGCCCCCTTAGTATCCCTTTTCTCGTCTATATATTTCTATATATTATTATGTAAGCATAACTATGTAATCCAAAGAGAGAATAAAATATTTTAGATTTTTTTGATATCGAAAAAGACATAACAGAAAATGTTAATAATTTTTGGAATATAGTAATTGAAAGTGCATTCGTACACCTACAATATAATCGGAGAATAAGAACTTAACATATTATTTTTTTCCTTTTTCAGTATATCACGGGTATGGCCCGGGTATGTTTTTCGATAGTCTTGCACAACCTTAAATAAAAAGAAGAAAGATTAATTTATTTACGTATTTTAGTTCAAATTACCAAAGAATTATATTTAAAACTTCGATTTATTTAAAAACATATAAAACTATATGAAATATATAGATATTGTATTACAAAATTACACAATGATAGATTTTTATAATTATGAGTTATTCTAAGTTTACCTGTTAAAACAAATTGTTTTTGCCTGTTCTCGATTTTGGTAAACTTGTTCGTTAAAATTCTCCATTAATTTTACTTCTCCTTTCTGGCAGTTGTGTCGTTTACCACCCTTAATGAAGTTACAACTTCTCTTCCTTTCATGTAACTTTCTTGATTTTTCCAATCAACAGGATCAGTTTGTAGGAATTCTTGAGGAACAAACCTGACAAATATATTCTGCGACCTGATGCTAAGTAATCTAAAGGAGATATTTTTATCAGGAAATTTTTGCAAACATCATCTTTGCACTAAACGTTTAGTCTTTTTTCAAATTTTGTCTTTTTGTTCGGCATCCGTGGTTTCAATAGTTTGTGACGGTATGCGTTGTTTTATTAATATCTGGGCCATCTTTCTTCTCATGTCATCGTTTATTTACTTTCATCATATATGGAAAAGGCTGCCCATTCCTCCCTTAAATTTCATAAATGACTTAATAATTTTATTTTGGAATTGCATTCTTCAGCATTAGCATTGGTGCTTCTTTCTGTTAACGAAGTCTATCTGGCACACTCTCCTCTCCTCCTCCCTGGGAGTGTCAATTGCCCCAAGTTAGTAGAACACCATGTTTCACATAAACATTTATTTTTATTACAGAGCAGGCGGTTGATTTAGCTGCCTTTCTTCTACTGTTGGTGTTAATTTAAATTGTTTTCTAAATAGATATATTTTTAAGCAACATATTTCTTTTCCCATCCATCTCCATAAGTGATATGCTCCTTGTTGCCGGAAATGTATTTCGCGTGATGGACTATTACATAGAAAAATTATTGCTAGTTCCAAAAATTCTTGATAATCGTGACGAGGTTGATCCTCTAATTTTATTTTGGGCATACTAAGATCTCATTTACATAATCTTTTAATATTGTTCTTTCCTCTTTATCTGCCTCCCATGTCAAATATTGTACCTTGTTAATATTGTTTCAAGTTTTTTGAAATCTTTTAAATAAAGGGATCTCTGGCCCTTTAGTGGGTGAAATTTGTACTTTACTGAAAACTCCCTGCAATACAATTTCATAAAAATGATGTCGACAAACTGAAAAACATGACCAAGGTTTAGTTTTGAGTGTATAAGTGTGGCGTTTAGCTTCCCTGTATTACTGGCAGTTGTGTCAAAAACAAAAGCTTGAACAGTGTCCAGTAGTGACCATTTCTTTAATATATCTTATACAGCTGATGATACCTCTTTGCCTGTTCCTGATGAAAGTTCTGGAACTCCTAGAAGTTGTTCTACGTTGAAAGCTGTTGTTATCACTGGGAGTCGATCAACTGACTTTTTTTCCGGTAATATCAGGGAACATTTTAGAATCCCAGTGAATAACAACTACATAGATTAATTTCGAATCATTACATTTAGATCTAACACTTAATGTTGCTCGCTTACGAAACTTTTCCCTACCCCTTAAAATGGACGTGCGGTTGATGACATACTTTTTCTGATTTAAATTTAGTGTCTCAACGTAAGCTGTCAATATATGAACAGCATCTCTATCGCTAACTTTTCATTTATCTAGTGCTGCTGAGAGTAACTGTCAAAGTTTCTTTCATAGCTCGTTTGGGTGAAACGTGAATACTTTGAAACGACACATTACTTTCTATTTCAGCGTATTCGTCGATATCTGAAGTACCTGGATTGCAAGATGATTTAATAGTTTGTTGAAGTTTCTATCTGGGAGTTTTGAGTTTCTCTATCCTCTGATGAGGATAACAGATAATTACATTCTGAAATATACATTTCAAACTACGTTTACTAGATATTATGACAGACAATGACGTTGTGAAATACAATATGTAAGAAACATCAGGTTGACAGTAAATGCAAATTGGTAAAAAATTAAAGTTATTTAAAATTGAATTACATAACTTCACGAACCTGAATCTGTAGTGGTCGAAAGATGCTTTTCTCTTCTTTTTAATTCCTTTGCTACTCCTTTAGCCTTCCGTTTTCTGCGGCTGTTAACTTCTTATCTGCAACCAACACGTCCTTTTTTTGTTGCTGAATATGTAAAAACGATCTCTATTTTGATCTTATCCATTGCATTTGCATGGCATATATCGAACAGATCATCTAGACTATCTTCAAATTCTTTTTGTCTACATAACACACTCTTTTTTTTTCTTTTTTGTGCCTTTCTAGTCCGCGATGTTATTCGTATAACTTTTTAAATATCTTGATGCGGCCCAAACGATCTTGCATTGGTATAGGGGTCTTTCTCCAGAACAATAAACATTCATCAACAAAAGATGCACTATCATGTAAATTTAAATTTACTGCACGCAAGTTATAAAATGGGACACGTAAAACATCTCGAGATTGCAGTTTACTTCCGGTTATTTGATTTTTCATTCAACTGATGAGAAACTTCTTTCCATGACATATTTAATTTTGATAATAATTTAAAAATATTTTAAAACGCTGTAATATTATGTAAAAGGAAATTATCTTAATACACTCCTGACCACTGTGCAGTGTGCACTTCATTTGACAGAACATTTACGCATAACCAAGGTATAAAAGCGCACGTACTAACCCACCCGAGGCAGCATAACAACTGCCGCAAGTTAATACTTTGAAAACGTTTTAGCGGTTAAAAAAAGTTGTTTAATATTTGAACTTCTTAAAGTCGTCATATTTTGAATATAGAATTATCCGTATTTTCATTCTTGTCCAATACGATTTTCATCATATATATATATATATATATATATATATATATATATATATATATATATATATATATATATATATATATATATATATATATTATATCTATATTTATTTATTTTCTATCATATATATTATATATATATATTTTGCAGCTTCCGCTTTAGACCAAGAACCGACCATGTTCAAGTGAACTGAAAGATGATTTTCACCTTTCTAACTAAAGAGCAGGAACGAATTTGTTATCAACTTTTTAACAAAGGTTTTTCAATGTTAGGGATAAATTCAAAGTTTTTTTCTGTTTTTCTGCGAAACTTGGATCATTATCACATGCCAGAATCGAAAGAGTAGCATAGTCATTTATGTACGAAACTTAAATAAGCCGGATCAAAGGAGGGGGTGGGGTAGCATTTTTGTCGGTCTATTATTATTATTATTATTATTATTATTATTATTATTATTATTATTATTATTATTATTATTATTATTATTATTATTTATTATTATTATGAAAAAAAGGTGCAGTGGGTAATTGTGGACTACTATACCTTTCATTTATACAAGTTGAAAACAGTTATCACTGCTAAAAGGGAATTGCTTTTCCATCACAACTATGCGCATGCTCATTCAAACAGCTGTTGTCATTCGAAATGTGGAAATTATTAAATAAGTATTAATAATTAATAATACAGTTTAGATTGAAGCTCTCTCCTTCTTTTCTACATTTGATTTTCAATATCTTACTTAACATTTAAAAAAAAAACATTTTCATTTCATTGAAGTAGAAAATTCCGTTGCAGTTTCATAGGAATTCGTAATGTTCAATAATAATTATTGCTTTCTATATTATTATACTTTCTTTCTAATATAATAAAAGTATCACATTTTAAAGAAATAAATATAACTGAAAACTCTGTACGCTTAGAGGAGAATAAATAAGAATCATCAGCATACTTTCCCTTTTCAATCAAATTGAAATTGTTTGTGGGGGGGGGATTGCAAATTGGAGATTTGGGATTTTTGTGGTTCTTTATTAAAAAATTTATAAAAAACGATTCCTCGTTCCTCGTAATTAAATAGATATTTTTTTTTTTTTTTTTTTTTACTTCTTAAATCATAGGTTTTTATTGACATTTTTTTTATAATGAAATAATTTTTAGCGAGTAATGGTTTATTTTAATACTAATTATTGCGGCCTTATAAAGTAATTTTATCTTTAACTGGTTTTAAAAATGTTCCAATTAAGCCTGCCAATACTAACAAAACGGTCGATATATATATATATATATAGATATATATATATATATATATATATATATATATATATATATATATATATATATATATATATATATATAAAAAATACATAAAAACACAATATTTTATATATATATATATATATATATATATATATATATATATATATATATATATATATATAATACGACGACATATGCAAACAGTTTATATCTCTGGATATGTTTATACGAATTTAAGCACGACAAATACTTGTTGATTATGGGTAATAACATAACCCACATAATGATATTGAGTTTTTTGGCACCGGTGCAAGTTCTCAGTGCCAAAAGAGTAGAATCTAATGACTGTAGGGGACGACATCTCCTTGGCACTCTAAAAGAAATAAATTTATGAGCTTAAAATGAAAGACTGGCACTATTTTTTTTTCCTAATATTTTTATATATGTATATCATTTGGGAGGGTCGCACGTAAGAAGGGTGGGAGGCAATTGGTGCCTATTCTAAGATAGGATAGAAATAGTTTTCTTTTCAAGGGAGGGAAGAGAAGGTATTGGCCAAAGTTGTTGCTTGTGTGCCGTGCGGTTAATGAGGCGTCTTTATTAAAAATCAGTGGCGGATTGGTGTAAGAAGAGGCAAGATTGGGATTGTGATGATAGTGTTTGGACTAAAGAAATGACAGTTGATGGCATGGAAAGCCTTTCGTTTTCTTTGTGTTATGCAATGTTTATTTCATGAATTATTTTCTATCTTCTTCGTGTGTTAATGTTTTCTTAAGACTCATAACTCGTTTATAAAAGAGCCTTTTTCTTATAAGGCAAAATGATGTACGATAATTATTATTTACCTATGGATCCATGTCCTATGGGTAAGTATATATATATATATATATATATATATATATATAAGATATATACTATATATATATATATATATATATATATATATATATATATATATATATATATATATATATATATATATATTAAAAGTTTTTTTTTTTTTTTTTTAAATATTTAATATGATTTTTAATTAACCATTTTTTAACTGAACTATCTATTAAAAACGTTTATGCATTTTGCATGTAAGGAAAAACCGTTTGCAAAAAGTATTTTGAAAGGAAAATTGTAGAAAAAAAAAATATTGAAATCCTCTCTAAGAATAAAGTCTGAACAATATGTTGTATGTTATGAAATAGCGCAAAATAACGAGAAAAGCGCTATAAAAGTCGCAACTTATATTTAGAATGTTTTACAAATATAGATATTTCAATTTGAAAGAAATTATTAGGCCAGTTGAACGAAATTTTTATCCAGCTACTATACTAGTTATGAATCCTTTTTTTTTTTTCTTAATATAACTAGGATATAATTAGTGATAATATATTTAAGATGCTTAGTTTCTTGAACTGTTGGAGCGATTAAGAATCATAAAAATTATATTAAAAATTAGCACAATCCTGTAATTCTCTAAAACCTTGGAAGAAAAAAAAAATTACGATTGTCTCGACCTTAAATAAAAAGAATCTAGACATAAAATATGTTTTGAGGTAATTTTATCTGTTCCTCTTAATTTCATTCAATGTTAATCATAAAAAAAAAATCTGCTTTAGAGCTTAGAACTAACGTTGTAGAGGTTTAGTGCTACTACTACCTCTAGAAAATTCTCTAAAATTTGTATCTGGATGAACAGAGTATATCGAAATAGTGCGGTGGAATACAATTTCATTGTTCTGGTGCTGTCCAGTACGATGTGGAAATTTATAGTACTCAGCCAACCTTATTAATTATATGCCAAAATGTTTCGTAATATTGTTTTAAAATTGCATAACAAATGTAAATAATAAACATCTTATAATTCTAGTTAATTATGCATATTTTGTGTTAAGTAATGTCGCTAACTTTTCTTATATTTATTCAGTAATTTTATAATTCTTACATCCCTGTTTTTCTTATTTTTATTATTATTATTTTATTATTCTGTTTAATATTAATATATTCAGTTTACTTACTGCATTCGTGTAATTTATATATTACAAATTTCGTAATCCGCTCTTTCTATTCTACCAAAATAGGTTTTTTTGTGTTTGTAAATTTTTTTTTTATATATAAATTTGTACGGTATATATATAAGTAATTATGAATAGTGCTACTGATACTAATTGAATTTGATAGTCTTTTTAAACAGATTAAATGTTTAAAATTTTAAAAGAGTTCAGTATTGGAGTTACTTTTATAGAGATTAGGCAACGTATTTTTATTCGAAAAGGAATGTGCATGTTATTTTATAACGGATATCGTATCTTGGAAAATAGACACCTTTTATATCTAGATCAAGTCAGCTTTGAACTGAGATATCAATCTTCAAAACGTATAATAATAATAATAATAATAATAATAATAATAATAATAATAATAATAATAATAATAATAATAATAATAATAATAATAACTGCAATTTTCATAATTTATGAATATTTCACTTTACACACGGGCATAAACAAACACACACCCATATATATATATATATATATATATATATATATATATATATATATATATATATATATATATATATATATATATATATATATATATATATATATATATATATATAACTTTAAATTTGAAATGTGGAGACTTCATAGCTTTTTTCAGGCTCATTTCTCGAACTTTTTATTTTTTTTTTTTTACGTTTTTCTTTCATAGCATACCAATTCAAACATTTCATATAAATTTCAAGAAAATCGGCTGGTGTAGCTAGAATTGATAATTCAGACAAATCTTCGGAAATTTGCAGAGCATATTACTTCATATTTAGAATCTTTAAAATTACACACATTATTTCCTACCGATCTAGTAAAAAAAATAAAAATACATAAAATAACCCATTCCTATAACTGTATATAACGTTAGATATATACTATATATATATATATATCTATACCTATATATATATATATATATATATATATATATGCTGCTGCTGTATATCTGCTGCTACTATGTGGGTGATGTATGTGACATCCGCAATTATTAAATGCGGATGTTGCGGATATACAAAATATTGAAAGTTAATAATTTGTTTTCTAGTGTTTGAATAATTTTTTGGATAATATTATTAAATTTGAAATTTTTTATTACAACAAATATATATATATATATATATATATATATATATAATTTATATATATATATATATATATATATACATATATATATATATATATATATATATATATATATATATATATATATGCTGACTTTTTAATATAT
>JABUQX010016750.1:0-17610 GCA_015478945.1 Trachelipus rathkii | reverse complement strand
GGAGGTGAATAAGAAAGTCTGAAAAAAACTCACTTACGTAGAGAAGTGATATATATATATATATTAGTATATATAGTAGTATATATGATATATATAGTATTATATATATAAATAAAAAGTATATTATATATAATATATATATAATATATATTATATATTAGTATATTATATATATACATATATTATCTATATATATATATATATAATCCAGTTGAGCAAAGGTCAAAATTTGCACCGAGAGAGGACAGGGCGTGTATGAAGAAGAACGATAATGCCGTGGCTTTATACAGTACTTATTAACATCCTTATATACGTATACACGTCGGCATTAATACTTAGTCAGTATAGAGTAGCGCATCTAATATATAGGTATTCATAGTATTAAATCGTTATTAAGTATATCATTTATATATATACTCCGTGCGACTGCCCTGGCGTTTCAAAATGATTGTCATAATATTTTGTAAATTGAATTGTATAAGCTTGTAAAATTTTCCTTATTTTTTTGAAATTAGTACGTAATAAATATAATATATTAATAGAGTGTATATATATAGTATAGTACTCACACACATAATAATCCACTATAGATCTTAGTTAATATATATCGTGACTAGTATATACATATATATATAATAATGAATAAGGGTCAATGTATATATTATACACGTGCGGGTAGTCTCAGGAGTTTTTTCGGGGTGGCGCAGACGAAATGCATTGTCGTGTTAATGATGAATAATGCTAGTAGGTATAGTAGTTATAGTATAGTATTAGTTCAGTTATACTATTATGATATAGCTGATAGAGTACGTATGAGTATATAGTACATGATAAGGAGCTGTACGTATATATGGAATAGTGATAGTATGATATAGTTACTGTGTATATATGTTATTATAATTAAGCAGATATCGATATTAACGGAAGGTGTATGTAGCATTAAACTGATTTATATTTTAAGAAAATATGGAAGTAAGTTGATATAATAGTTGCTGTATAATCGATCGTTCAAGTCGCGATGGTTAGAAGACGAGTTAATCGCTGGGCAAGTGAGGAGTGAGGCCAGGGCTCTGCGGATGTCTCAAATCATACGTCTTCGGTTTTTTATGGTCCTATTATTTTGATTATTGCGTTGACAGGTAAGGCATATGTTCAGAAGTTGCAAGTCGTATGTTCTCAGTAGGATTTTCAGAGTCATAATGTTGAAAAGCTCTTCTACTGAAGCAGGAGACACTGGTAAAATTACTGGCAGAGTATTATTTAGAAACACAGTGAGATGTAAATATTTGAAAATTGTGACTGTGACAGACTAAGTTCCTCTTAGCTTGCTGTTTTTTGGCACGATCTGTGTTTGTGAATTGTGATGTCATTTACAACCTTCTCATAAATCCCATTCCTTGCTTTTACTAAGTTTTCTCAATTGATGCTCTCGAGATCTTCCTTAGCGTAAGATGGTTACGACAGTAGAAAGTTTTTTTATCTATCTTCGATGAACGTACCAGCATGTTTTGCCATGGTAGGATGATCAAATTAGCTCTACAGGAAGATATACTAATCAGTTTTGGATTTGAGTTTGATTTTTTGAAGAATTAACCTCTCTCACGTAATGTCCTTGATGTATTAATTGCAATCATCATAAAAGGTAAAAAAATGGATTGGTGGATACCATAAAGTTCAAATAGTACAAATTAAGAATGTAAGGGATGTAACATTTTTTGAATGTTCTTTAAATTGCATGATATACAGGCAAGATCACATAACCACCCTCAGATTCAAGATGCTGTTGTACGAATATTGCTTCAAAATCTAAGGCTGAAATTCTATAGTGTTGACATTATCTTTCGTCTGATGGTTTCAAAGTTAGTTTTAACTAAGTTAGTAATTAGTATTGCACACTACCAACGCTAAGAATAAGCGTGTGTCTTCAATCGTTTTGAAAGATTGTATGTTTAAAACTTAATAGTCTGTTAAAACAAAAAGGAAGAGGAACCAGAAAAGAAGCACTATAAATATTGCGTTTCAGAATTATTGGTAGCTTTTTTTGACTGATTTCCAATTTCACATTTTATTTGTTCTAAAGCTCGCTTTTGTTGAGCTTAGCATCTCTTTAAAATATAAAAACGCGGATTCATTGAGCCGTCTGGCACCATGCCGAGTTTCGACGAAAATCACTGTTATTGCTAGATTCAATCTTCTATATGCTACATCACTTTAGACTAAGTCTTCTATTTTTTTCAAAGAGACGACAGTTTTGTCCTCTTAGCAAAATAAGCAAAAATATGCAACATTCTGATATTATTCAAATGGCACTTCGTATATTCAGAACGGTGAGAAGCGTCTTTGTGAGGGCGATTAGAATTTATAGCAATTGGCACATAAAGCAGCGATGTTATAATATAGCTTGTGTAACCATTTTCTCCTTTATTACTCCTCTGAACTCATCACTCAATGCTCCTGCCCGCTCATACCCCCTGTCCTGCTTAGCTTCATTATATCCAACCAAGTTTCAGTTACTTTTCTTCAATTAATTTTGCAAGACTTATTCCACCGTTAAATCATTGTATCTGAGACGGAACGACAAAACTCTTTGACCGGTAAAGAGTATCAGAGTATCAAACGTAAAGCCAACAACGGTCGCAACAGGAAAATTTGGTTCTTCTGGGACTACGCGCATCGTTCTCCTGCATAGGCTAAGGACAGTAAAAAATTTACTTTTTAATTTATGTTTTGGCAGCAATTCTTAACTTTAATCGACGAATTGCACAGATAACCGAGATGTAAGACGGCAAATACTTGGACCTGTGAAACTGTTTCTGCAAATGGCGATTGTTCTAGCACTAGTTTTAAGATGGTTTCTGAGGAACTAGGGTGCTCCCGAATTAGCCTGCGATATTCTCAAAACGACGTAAGAATTGCCTTCCGTATCCCACAGTGTTCAAGCAGAGTTCGATTTCGACCATGGAGTAATGATGTCCATTCCACGGGGATGGTATTTTTGGCTTATAAACAGAATTTGAGATTGTTAGCTCAACAAATATGGAAGTAGCCCAGACGTTCGCATTAATGGTCCTGTGGCCTCCCTTTTCTCTTTGACTGTCATATGGCTGTTTGTGAGTATGCCTTCGTCGATTTTTTCCTTGACACCGTGCGTGGTAATTCGTACCAGTCAAATTCTCGCTCATTCTACCTGGATTCTTTGTGATATTTTAGGGTTGCCCTCGTGTTTCTTATCTAAATATTCGCTTTCTATAGAGTTATAGAATACGGTCTCATGACAAGAACAGCCGCAATTCCCTGGTATTTTTTAAACCTTCTCTTTGATTTCCCAAAAGCAAATTACGCAAATTTGGAGCAATAAACCCTACTACGTTTATCAAAGAGGTAAGTTAACCACTTAATATCATTCGAAGCCACTTTTCTTGTGAAAGAAGATCTTCTCCCGACGTTTGGCCCTTCCTGAGCAGGAATATAGATATTTTGTATACTGGTCTTGCCAGAGATATTTAAATATTTCCACTTTTTTCCTTATATGCTAACATCGCGTACCTAAAAAATTGCCCAAGCACTCGTTGGGTAAATGAACAATTCCTTTGTATTCCTTGATTGCGCTGGACTTATTAACGCTTGTGAAGGAAAAACATCGCCGTCTGACTTGGATTTTCAGCTGCTAATCGCAGTACAGAAGTGTCCAGGATTGAAACTAGACTTTCTTGCGAGTCCGATAAACGCTCATTCTTTCAATAACAGGAAGTCTTTATCTTAATTTGAGAGTTTAAATTTTGTTTGAAAAGTTTTATTCTTATTTTTTCAATATCATTGTTACGTTTGTATCTTTTTAAATAATGAAATAAGCAAGAACAAAAAAATGCTAGAACTACAAAGTACACAAGACTATATACTATTCTCATGCAACTTGATAATTCACTAGAGAAACCTTCTTTGAAATAGATACGAATCGATAGCTTTACACTGACGTTGCACGAAGTGCTATCGAGCGCCAACCATTAAGTAGAGTCTAATGCTTGAAAGAAGGAGATGAATTGATGACTCATGGCTCTCGTCTGTCTAATGATATTATTCATATACATTATAGTGTATATTAGTAAATATGTACATATACCTACTTTATGACAGGTATTATATTATATAGCTATATATTATAGTAAACTAATATTAAGTCAGATACCTATATAGTATAGTATAGCTAATATTTGCCTCTTTAAACTAATATTTTTAAAATATTATTTGAATCAAAAGACAAAATTAGGTGAGAGACTTATATTACTGGGGAAAGCGTAATGAAACAAATCAATTAAAAAAAAAAAACTTTAAAATAATATTCCAATGGGGGAGGGGGAAGGAATATCAACTTAACTGCATTAAAATTAATAGATGATTCAAGAAGGCTCCAAATGATCTAGGTAAGAAAACTTTTGATATTGTGCTTGAAAGCCGTATTGTGCTATAAAATATAAGTAATAGTTACAGCCATGTTTAGCTGATTTATTCTAGTGTTATAATTTGATGTATGTAATTAGTGATGCAGGTAACATCCGCATCCGCATTCATATATTCGGGTCATTTTCAGTTGATTTTAAAGATCGCATCCCGCACACGCCGCATCCACGGCGCTTGCCTGGCGGATGTTGCGCGGATGTTATTGGTCGAGATTTTGATAGCTAATATTAAACCACAGATTATTAATAATACTACTACTAATAATATTAATAAATAATATATTAATTCACTATGATTAAACTATGTAATGACTGACTCCTTTCCACTCAGTTTCTCTTATGTTACAAGCAATCCAATTTGGGTGTAACCAATCATGGTATCTTAACCACAATACTGAGATTGCGCGCGATGTAATAAATCAGCTTACAGTCCACCGCTAAGGAGCATTTTGAATCGATGCCTTCAAATGAAAATGAGTTGACTGGTGTTAAAAAAAATGAAAAGGGTATTGAAAACGAGCTAGAAAAGGGTTTTTTATTTTTTCCTCGGTAGACCAGTAAGTGAGCTATACTTCACTTTGGCAACTTACCTAATGCCACCCATTATAGAGTCGGAAGTTTTGTTTGTAGCACAATTTTAGGAGGACAAGTTTAAATCGTCGACTGCTTGTGTTGCAGTGAAAACTTCAATCCCGACAGTTCTAGTTAATTGCGCCACGCATTAATAGAGGAAAATATAAAAAACTCGAAAAATCTTACCAGAACCAAACACCCGATCCTAGAGAAATAGAATCAATAACAGATTCCACTGGCATAAAATTTCTACAGTCCAAGTAGTGATGAAGAACACGCATTTTCAAAAGATGTAGTGCAAGATGATTGAAAACTCATCTACCTAAGAAAAACGACTAGAAACAAATGATATCCTATCAGTTGGTGGAAAGTTAAGAAAAAAGTTTACCCACTCTCGAGTAAACTTGCAAGGATAATGTCTTGGCCTATCAGCTTACAATTTACTGTTCCAAATGAGAGAGTAATGTGTAAGCAATGCTGGCTGAAAATAATGATGAATGAAGAGAAACGAGACTCCGTCAGAAAGAGGCAGTAAAAATTTGGCTAGGCTCGTAGTCAAGCACGCTCCAAAGCCTTCCTATATTTATGAATTTCAATCAGCTATAGTGTGCAAACAAGTATATAATCAATTGCAAAATCTCTTTCATTAAGGTCGGAGGTTGGGGAAGAGGTTAGTGGGGTTCATTTGATTTGGGTCCCCGTCCCACACCTGGTAACGATTTATAGTTAATAGAAGGTGGCTAAACCTCGAAATGCATTAGGGCATCATATATAGGTATATACTATATATATGATACTATATAGTATATATATAGTATATATATATGGTAAGTAGTATATATAACCCACGGTGAGCTTGTATATATAGTACTATAGAGTATATAATACTGTACACTGTATATATATTATAGAAGTATATATATATATATATATATATTAGTATTATGCAACCTTATTTTCAACGGATTATATTATCGGGCCTACTTATATATAATAAATGACGTAATGAATATATTATATTATAACATGCTATCCATATATATTATATATATATATTAATATAGTTATATATAGTATATATACCTATATATATGAAATGCTACTATATTATATATATATATATATATATAGTATATATATATATATATATATTATATATAGATAGTATTATTATTATATAATATATAGAATATATATAATATGATATATATTATAATATATAGTATATATATAACATACTATATATACTACTATATTAGATCTATAGTATATAGTATCTATTAATATAATAAGTAAGTTATTAAATATATGTAGTTATATTATATATCAATAGTTTACTAGTTTATAATATCTTAGTACGTATAGTAATAGTATCTATATGTGACGTATTAGAGGTAAAACTTAGTTATAATATTATAGTGATGATAGTACTCTATATGACATAGTCATCTTATTATATTCTATATATGCTAGTATATAGTGATAGATAAAGATGCAAAGCTCCGCAATCCGCATAGCCGGCATCGCACGGATTGTTAAAATCAACATCCGCATTCCGCGACTGGAGCCCGGTATTTTAACGAACAATATCAAAACCTGCTGGAATCAGCTAGGAAAACTGTATACCTAAGTTTGTAGAAACACTCGGAGATCATAAAATTGATATTTTCTCTGTTAAATACCAACTATGTTTTTCTGATCGCGGGGTGGGGCCTTCGGCCGCCCCCTGCTATAGCTCATCGCCGCCCCGTCACCCTCCGCAGGACGGGTGCCGTGCCGCTCGCAAGCTCGCGGTCCGGGGGGCAGTTTTGTTTTTAATCAAACATAGCCTCATAAATTATAATAATAATCGAAAATCAATAATAACAAATGAAAGAACTTAGTAAAAATATAAATTCCGTTAAATAATAAAATAATGAATAATAATATAGTAATAATAATAAGAATATATCTATAATAAAATAATAATTAAATAAATAATATATAATAATAAAAAAAAACATGCATAATAATAATCTTTCTTAACTTCCTTTCATTCCAAATGCTGGAACACACACACTTGAATATTAGAATAATTAGATAACAGAACGAAAAGCGAGAGGAAATCAATTTTAACAGTGACTATCAACATCAGCCCGTAATAAAACGGAGTCAATCATCTTATAGCCTAATGTCCATATAATATATATAGTGAAGATTATATACTATGAGTATGATACATATAATGTAGATATTAACTTACGTATTTAATATATATATAGTCGAGTATACTATATATATACTTATACATATATTATCATATATATATTATATTAAATATATATATATAATAATCTATATATATATAGTATATATATAAAATTATGAACCTTTTTCTCTTTTCCTGTAAAAACTCACCAAAGGACTTACGAGATTTATTCTCCTGAATGCTATGAGTGTTATAAAGGTAATTTCACTATGCACCTCACAAATATCAATCATTTTTAGTAGAATATTTAAAAAATTTTTAGTGTCTAAAAAATTTCGGGGGGGGCCATGGCCCGCCCTGGGCCCCCTGCCCCGCCTGGCCCCCTCTGGTATTATACGCCACTGTTCATATATGTAGTAGTAGTTATATATATATATATTATAGTATATATTATATATAATATATATATATAGCTATATATATATATAGTATAGTATAGTATATACTATACTTCAGACTAAAGTAGATATACTATAGACCTAGAGGTTCTTAAAAGTCATTTCGGCCACGACCCAAATCAAGCAGACCTGATTCTATCACTCCGTCTTTCTCTCTCATCTCCTCCTTCGTCATCTTTCCTATCTCATCACTCTCTAAAGGTTTTTGTCACGTCTCTCGTCTCTCGTCTCTCTCTCCCTGTCTCCTTTCTCTGTGTCTCTCTCTGTTTCATTAAGTCTATGCCTTCTCCTCTCTCTCGTCATCATCTCTCTCTCTACTCTCTCTTCTCACTTCTCTCTCTCCTCATTCGTCTCCTCTCTCTCTCTCTCGTCTCTTCTCTCTCGTCTCTCTCCTCTTCTCTTCTCTCGATCTAACTCTCTCTGCGAGAGGTATCTTCACGATAAAGCTCCTCATTCTCTCCTCGATCTCGTCTCTCTCCTCGTCGTCTCTCATCTCGCTCTCTCCTCTCTCTCTCTCTCTTCTACGTTTCTCCTCTCTCTCGTCTCTCTCTCCTTCTCTCTCTATCTCTCTCTCTGGTAAACGTCGTAATGCTGCTCGCTGAATTAAATGCAGTATTCAATTCGGAGTTTCTACACGCTAATAAAAGGACGAAAATTTTTCTCCGTTTATATTTCCCGATATTTATTGGTTGTTGAATGTGTAATATTATAAGTATAATGTGTGCGAGACTTTTGGTCACAATAATTTTCCCTTACTCCCATGAACTTGTTATTGAAAGTAAATTCGAAGAATATTATTATTTTTCATTTTAATTAAATATTAAAAATATTATGAATATATCTAATGAAATACGAGATTAGCAAAATGAGGTCTTCTCTCTAGTCTCCGTCCTTATATGGGAAGAACTGCCTCCCTTGCTCCCCCGAAAAGCAACCACCGATATATATATATACATATTATATATTATAGTTATATATATATTAGAAGGGCTTTTGGAACCCATGACTGAATTCCTTTCGGCCACTCACCGTAATCTGGTTCTCACAGTGACTATACTATATCACAAGTGCTCAATTAGACAACTTATAACGTCAGCATAAAATGTCACAACTATACCGTTTCTACAATTATTGCAATAATAAGACAAAGAAAAATTTTCCCTATCTGTGCCGAGGATCGAAGTCACTGACTAATAGCGTCGCTGTAATAATGAACAGCTTCTTCTACCACTGCTCCAACCGCCAGGTCCAAGAGAGAACATTTCTCATTCTCGGATAAATGAATTTTATTATCAAATCCCCTCCGTTTACCTATGAACAACATGTGGATCCAAAATTTGATTCAGTAGTTGGGATGAAATTTAAGTACGAACATAACGAACATAACTCTCTGAGTTGATACAGAGCAGCCACTACTAAGTTCAAATTATGAGGAATTAATTAGTGGAATCGAAAATGCATACTCAGAACATTAGTGAAATATCAGAATTGATAATACTGTGTTACCATGAAATAACCGCTTGGGTGAGGGAAGAGAGGAAAATGAAACGAGTTGAATTTATGTTAACAGATATACTGTACAGATCTAACGGACGACATCTAGGTCAATTCAAGTGGACCGGGCGAGTGATGTGGCTGTAAACAAGCTTTACAATATCGTGCAATATAAGATATAATTATCAACTCTTCTAGTAGATTATAAGATATCATTGAACGATTACTGACTTACATATGTATTAACATAGTAATTATATATCGATAAGATATTATATAATATTTTATATAATTTTTTTTCCTAAAAAGAATATATAAAAATACAATAATTTATAGATTCATCCTAAGTTATTAAAATAATTACCTCGTATATATATTTATTATAATATATATATTGATATATAGTATAATATTAGTAATACTATTATATGTAGAAGTAGTAGATATATAGTAATTATATATGTAGTATATATTAAATATTTGTATAATAAAAATAATATATAACA
The DNA here is from genome assembly GCA_015478945.1 of Trachelipus rathkii. NCBI lineage: Eukaryota > Metazoa > Arthropoda > Malacostraca > Isopoda > Trachelipodidae > Trachelipus > Trachelipus rathkii. The sequence continues at coordinate 7,934 of JABUQX010016750.1, read as the reverse complement.
CAAATTTATTTAAATTACAAAAACATAATGATATAAAAATACAGATATTGAAATATCGCTAAATAATATGTGAGAAAAATATATATAAGTAAATGATAAGGTATAATAATATATTAATAATAATATATAGTATAGTAATACTCAAATAATAGGTACTATACCTCTCCCGTATGCAATTAAAATGATAGATGATATAATTAGTAGCATATACCTTTAATATAAATAATATATTTTAGTATTATATATATATATATATATTACATATGCTACTAATGAATTATTTATTATCAACAAAACCAATATAGCTAATAATCTAGAATAGCGAATTATACTTCATAATACATCCACTCTCAATATCTTTACTACATAACTATCGCAGAGCAATATAACCAAGGTGAAACGTAATTCATAATATACCTTAATATAATTTAATATACAATATCAGTTTATATGTATCATTATAAATTTATATACAGCAATAAATACACATCTATACTGTATTATCAAATCGAATCAACTAGGGCTCATTACCTAATCCATAGTGTTACGTCAATCGATAAAAGTTACCAATTATCAGCTACTCGATAAAACAGTTATGCTACCAATCATCTCCAATCTTAATCTCTCAAATCTACCACTTCTCATTTTTAAGAATTATGTTGTATGTTCTAACACTCACAAGTTTCGAGTCGATTAAATACTGCTGTCTATAGCTCACTTCAACACTATTAGTCTACCTTGCTGTATGGCTTTATAATAACCTAACAATATTTAGCAAAACAACCTAAAAGAGTAACCAAACTTAATCTCACCTATTATTTGATGCTGACATAATCACTGTTTATCATTACACGACAGAGCACACACACACATCAGCACATCACACACACTACTACTGTCATTCACATAACTACACGACGAGACCACAACCTACACACACACTATCACACTCACACTCACCTACTACACACCATTCACTATCACATTTTCACCATTGCTAATGTTATGCAGATTCACAAGATATATATACTTATGCCAATATATACGTAACTATATATTCCAAAATATATACAGTATCATCACCGTAATATACTTACATCTGTTTTCTATATACTTGTCACAAACTAGTTCCCTTATAACCTATCTATAATAATTAATTATATATATATATATATATAATTATAATATATTATTATATAATATATATATAATATATATTGTGATTATAATATAATATATATATTTAATATATATATATAATAATATATTTATAATAATATATATTATATATATATAATTATAGATATATAAAATTAATATTAATATTTATTTAATTATATTATGATTTCGTTCTATAGTAATTACAAATGAGTAAATTAAATAATATATAATATATATTAATATATATAAAGAATAAGTATACCTATAATGATACTATATATATTTAATTAAGCTACGTAAGAGTCCACTACCCTCAATAGGCCCCTTAAGATAGCTATAAGCTTACAATAAAATACTCCATAAATAAATATACATTAAGAGATATCAACTATACCTACATTGGAAAGGTTATTAGTTCTAAGTAGAGTACCGTAGAGGTAATGAGCATTAACCGCTTTGTAAAAAGTAATATAGCTAACCATCACCAAATGATAATATCAATTGTATGAAATTGAAGTTTCTAGAGCTGTCATAATAATTATGATATTGCTCGATTTCCTCGATATTACATCATTATGAATAATATATGAATAAATTAATATAATAAATATATGACATGTAATATAATAATAAATATAAATTTAATATATATTTATATTATATTATATAATTATAATAATATTAATAATATCAAACTTTAAATAATAATACGCTTTTACTAATAAAAAATAAGGTTAAACTAGAGGATAAGCTTTGCAAAATAAGTCATTGCTATAAATATTAGATCAGCTCGATAACCATATGTAAATATTAAATTATATTAATCAAAGAACAATTATACTCGCTTACTATATAAAATATTAATGGATATAAAACTCATATTCCATAATTTAAAATACTTCCTTCCTTTAACCACGAGTTCAATATTTATGTATTCCTAATTAGAGTCTACATTACTATGAATTCTATATTGCATTCTGCCATCCCAACTCTCGTTTATTCTTTTAATGAGGAACACGTTAGACTAATTATCAAGTCACTTTCCTTTTCTAACATTCCACCTGTGACATCTTGGCTACGGTCAACCATACGATACTTTCTATTCAATGTGTCGCTCACTCTATCTGTCTTCTCTCTCTAGAGACAATATCTCTGCACAAATATATTTTTATTCTAGACCAGCAACTTATAACGAAGAGTGAGTCGTATAGCAATAATTGATTGACCTCTTATAATATGAATAATTCATTTGATTTATCCGGTCGATATTCGATATATTGTATTCATATATTGTCCAAATCTAGTATGACTATTTAGTGATGTCCGTGAGAGACCTTTTTATAGAATTTCTTAGAAATATTTAGGTGAGTTGAATGCTTTTATTTACTAGGAGGTAAGATAGATTGCTTTTTTAAGTTTTTGGTTATCACTACACTACTTAGCTTTTCACTGCGTAATATTTTGTCTTACCACAATATTTTATTACCTGCAATTTATATCTGTGACAAATGTGGTCATGTAGTTAAGGTACTATTTCTATCAATCACTTGTTATCATTCTATGACAACCCACTCCTCCACAACGTAAGTGATATGCCACTTTTAGTGGATCAGGATTATCCTGCGAACACTTGTACACGTGTAGCACACCTCCATTATCGACTATTGCACTGACTCACTATATATTTAAGTACTGTTAAAACCATAAGTCTAGAGAGTGACTAACCGGTTTTCCCAGTATTTTCAGGTATAAGCTTATCATAAGTCACGTCCGAGTGGAGATAATCTCATTACTATAAACACTCGCTAGATATCGTGCCAAGGCGAAGAGACTACTCCACTAGATACCGAGGTCTGTGAGCACCCCAGTAGAGTCGAGTGATATCTCGTCAGATGCTTCGTGGAGCAGCCACAGATGTGCGTAGAACAAAGAACTGTAAGGGTCGAACCATATAGACAGATAGGTCTCAAGTAACTCTATCTTTTCGAGGATATTTCATGTAGTAGCTACTCTAGCATCTAGTACACCTAATGCTCCTTGCGATGGAAGCTATATAGACGAATTCAGACACAGAGTCCGATTTATATTTCCTGAAAAAATCCGTTCTCCTATAATAAAAAGATTTGTTTCCTCTTTGCGTATTGTTCATTGTATACTTTCTTATTGTGCTGAGTTGAAGTATTTTTTTGAGTTATCTGATTAAAGATATTGTATATGAGACAGTCTCTCATGAAGCGCTATTCCGCAGAGGGATCACACTTCTGGAGTTGTTTTAAGTCCTTACTGCGTTCCAGTTACACCGTCGGCAGTCTCTCGCCACAGCCCTTCGACACGGCGCCACACCGGCACCGGCACCGCACCTCATTGGGCTTCCGGTCTTCTCATAATTAATCTTACTTCGGCTCTTGAGGTTGTTTCGACTTGACTTAATTCACAGTTTTGCTGAGACTGGACAGGTGAGAGGGAAGATCACATAGCTGTCATGAACAAACTTTTTACAGGTACCAGTACCACATGAGCACTAATCATTTGCCATCATTTTTTATCTACTACTTACTCTAAATTCGTTTAGTTGATTTGCAATATCTTGTTATAAATTTCCTCCTTAGGAAGACTTGTATCATTCCCTCGACGACCGATTTATACTCACTTTTCACTTCTTACCTATTATACGATTGCAGTACCTCTATACTCTACTCCTCCCCTTGAGACTCTGAATCAATATATAATTAAAATCGTTTTCTCAGTGAGATTTAAAATTTCTTTGTAGAAGACTATATTGACCTAATTTAACATATGTGGATTTTTAGAATAAATAGTATGTCGAGAGAGAATTTGGTTTCTATAGGAATCTGGATGTAGTTGGTTCGCTTGCTACGCGGTGGTGAGCACTGCCTTGGTAATGTTCACAGAGTGAGATAAACAGTTCTGTGTCGCCTAATCTGGCGAGGTTGGCTGACCAGTGTATATTGTTATAGGCTATAACCATACATTAATTTCAGAACTGGGGCGTGTGGTGTATTGAGTTATATGTAAAGTTTTACTTTGTCTGTGGTCTGTAGTTTTTCGTAGAATCGCATAATGGTGTTCAGGGAACTACGCAAGATTATTTATAGATGATATACAATGTTAAAAGAAATAAAGAAATAGAGATAGATAGAGGACATTAACATAAAGTTAAATATAATATTATGCGTAATTGTTATACATCTTTTAGCAAACTGTCCTTTTTATCACTATATAATGGTTACGTCTATGAGTAATAATACTTTTACTGTGAGAAGACCTGTTTACATTACATCGAACCCCACTGCAAATGCCATAACTGTAAAAATCAAAACGCAATCCATCTTATGTAGAACCGGCTCCGATCCAGTTCTCCATGCGTCCCTTGCGAATTGGCTTAATACTGATAAAATCTTCCCTTCGTGGGTCTAAACCCGTTAATCCTTCAACATTTCAACTAACAAAACGAAATTCATGAGCGTTGTAGTGTTCGGAAAACTCAGTTCTATCAATGTTGTTTCAAGCAACTATCATATATCTGAAGCTACACTTGGCTGGCCTTCTTGCGGTCCTGCAAAATAAACGGCTTCGCCACTTCGTTCTTTACATTCAATTATAACGTAAGCGAATGCTAGATTCTTTCTCGGCCTCTATCAAGCAGTTTATTTACCACATCTTTTCCTCTCCTCTTCTTCTATATTACTCACATGTACTGTTCTCCCTAGTTAATTAGGTTATTCATTTATAATTGGTTCAATTTCTTTTTCTTCACAATTTGTCTATTTTTTTCCTCTCGCTGATCCACCTTTTTTTTGCTTATCTTCTGCTATGTTTCATCACATTACCTGCGGTCGTGCTAGGGCTTCCTAGGATCAGCCCCTAGGCTCTTATTGTACTAGCAGGTCTCCTCGTTCTGTCACTCAAATCGTGCACTCACTTATTCGCGTCTCTCTTTCTCTCTTAAGATCGTCCTTTACTCCTTCTCTCCTTCTCATCTTTTCTACCTTTTGCGACCCCTCCTCATCGTAAATACTCTTGGCTCTCGGCTTGTAATTAATGAATTGCGGTCTTGAGAAGTGCTTTTTATCCTGCATATAACTAGTAAGCTGAATCTGTATTTTTCGTAGTTACTTTGAGTGTGAGACATGCTTTATCGAGTTTAGTAGAAAGGAATACTTGACGCTGTCTGGAGTATTCGTTTTTGATCCACCACCTATATCAACACTTCTAGTTATAGATACCTAAGTTAAATGAACTCTTAGCTCCGTTTGCTGCTCAATGGAGCATGCTAAAGAGGTAGTCCATTTTTTAAAGATGCAGCAAAGGCGGCGGGTGCCCTTTTTACTTGCTAACTTTTTCTTACGATAAGAGATTATTGTTGGTTTTTTGTGTTATATTTTTTCTATTCATATGATTGACTATTAGATACTCCAACAGTGTCTCTTTAAGCCTATTGCCTGCGCGTTCGTTCCTCCCACTTCTAAATCCGCTACTGGCTGTATCTTCTTTCGATGAATCTCTTCGTCCTTATCTTCATATAGGCCTTATGTTGTCCTCCGCCATGGCGAGCTTTTTATTCTGTTAAAAGTCATATGTCTCTACCCTCACATTAGTGTTCATGCCTTAAGCGGGTATGTATGCTATATACTTCATCTGCAGATCTAACTGTTATGGTCTCTTGCAACTAGCGAAATGACAACATATTTATGTGATGTGATAGCGGTGTTCAAATACATAATCTTTCACCGACACATTCCCGGGTAATATTTGGATAATTAGCAGCCGTAGAAATGGTTTCGAACTCAGATGGGCAGACCTTCTACATTAAAAGCAAATTAAAAAAACAAAATTGATATTTGTACGATAGGAAAATGGAGTAATGTTGTAAAATGTAATTGGCTATTTAATTTTAGTGATGTGGTTTTGGGGGGGATAAGATTGAGATTGATGTAGTAATACACCATGAGTAAGCTGTAATTAAGTACAGAATATCCGTTACAAACTGCAATTTTTGTGTCAGTTAAGGTAACCGATTATGAGGTTCCAAACTTTCGTTTTGTATATTGTAACATACAGGCAGTATCAACTGGCAGTTTTTTATATATATATATATATATATATATATATATATATATATATATATAACTTATATATATATATATATATATATATATATAATATATATATGCTGCTCTATATATATATATATATATATATATCTGACAAATGGTCTTTATAAAAATTACATTTTCTTAAAATTTAAACTTTTATTGTTATTCACTAATTATAGAAAGTATTTCATACACACACACACACACACACACTTTACATATATATATATATATATATATATATATATATATATATTTTATATATATATATATATATATATATATATATATATATATATATATATAAACTAACAACACTATATATATATATATATATATATATATATATATATATATATATATATATATATATATATATATATATATATATATATATATATATATTATTTAAAATTAAAAAATATTTAATTTTGTTCTCACTAGTTCCGGCTTCCAGCACGGCCTCTTCAGGTGAGCTTCAAACAAAACAAAGACTTCCACGTGGATGGGACTCCAGTGATGATCTATTTATTATTGGCCTTGCACCGCTGAAGGCCGTTTTGTGTTCAGGACATGCATAAGAAGAGCTAGTCTCAATGTCAAATAGCTAAGGTAGGACGTGGGATAAACCCTTTTACGGAAAGTACAAGGAGGTGTCCTACAAGTTTCAAGCTGTTCATGCGGACATCTTGAAATTACCTGTCTGCAGGGGATATAAGTACCTATTAACACTCATCGACCGGAACTCTCATTATGTGTGGGCTTTTCCCTTGAAAGATATTACAAAAGAGACGGTAGTTAAAACTTTGATTAACCAGCTAATTCCGCACTGTGGAATCCCCAGCAACCTCATCACAGATAAAGGGGGAAATTTTACGTCACATTTGTTTGAAAGTGTGTGTAAACTGTTAGGAATACTTCACACAACGACCGCCAGTTACGCGCCATTCTCAAACAGCAAGGTAGAAGTTACGAATAAAATGATTATAAATAGTCTAAGAACCATGCTAGCTGAACCGAGTATGGAGAGCCAAGAGTGGTTAGACGTCTTACCCTTCGTCCTGTTCGCCCCCATCTCAGAATCGGGCATCTGCCCAAGTAAATTGTTGTACGGCCAGGATATAAACATTCCTGACGGCTTACTAGACGCCTCTGTCCCAGACGGACCAAAATCATATGATACCTATATTGAAAAACTAGCTGGATTAATGGCAAAACCTCTAGCACAAAGAACTAATCTACGAAATAGGAATGTGTTTTTACCAAAGAACTTAAAGGATGCAAAATATCTACTGGTCAAGAGTCAACAGTACAACGTTGGGAAGCTCTCCCCTAAATATCACGGCCCTTACAAGGTTGTCAAGATAACCAACAGCAACGCTCACATTATAAAGGGAGATAAGGTGGTAATTGAAAACTTAAGAAATGTCAAAATCTTTTACAATCTAGTTCCCGACCCTTCTGACCGAAAGAAAAATTCGGAATGAATGAAATAGAGGAAGGAAGTGGGAAACAAAAGTGAATATCTCTTGAGGAAAATAAGAGTTAAAGACGTTGCAGTGGTAATTAATACGAGGACAAAAGCGTTTGTTAAAGGTGTTAAATATCCATATTGTTGTTCTTTCCCCTTTCCCGAGTAGTATTCCATCTGTTCTT
>JABUQX010016749.1:27500-28561 GCA_015478945.1 Trachelipus rathkii | reverse complement strand
CTTTGGATACTTCATATATATATATATATATATATATATATATATATATATATATATTTATATATATATATATATATATATATATATATATATATATATATATATATATATATATATATATAAAGATATCTTATATATATATATATATATATATATATATATATATATACCTATATATATATATATATATATATATATATATATATATATATATATATATATATATATATATAATCGGATTGCTTTTATTATAAATTTAACTTATAACGACTAAGGGTGGGGTTGGGGGTCTGAAAGACTACAGCCCCCTCTCCCCCCTAAATTTTAATGAAATAAAAATTATATCAAAATTTTGAAATAAAAGCAACGAAAAATGAACAAAAACCGTTAAATTCAATCCTCTGGGAGATTCAGCCCTCCCCCTTCCCCCCCTCCCCGGAAAGAAATCCTCCTTCCGTACGCAAGTGTCTATAGCAGGGTTTTTCGAGCACCGGAATTTTCCGCACCGCACACGGGTAGGCGTACCACGCACCGCACTGCACCAAAAGTCATTTTTGTCGCACCGCGTTCCTCACCACGCACCGCACCGCACCGCACCGCACCGCAACTCTATATTTTAAAAATTGCATCGCACCAGTACACTGGATTTGTATGGCTCACCGCACCGCACCGCACCGCACCGCAACTCTATATTTTAAAAATTGCATCGCACCAGTACACTGGATTTGTATGGCTCACCACCGCACCGCACCGCACCGCAACTCTATATTTTAAAAACTGCACCACTGATAACTGGATTTGTGTGGCTCCGCACCGATACACTGGATTTGTGTGGCACACCGCACCGCACCGCACCGCACCGCACCGCACCGCAACTCTATATTTTAAAAGTGCATCGCACCCGCACCAAAATGAGCGCAACACGCACCGCACCGCACCGCACCGCACCGCACCGCACCGCACCTGGTGCATCGGCCAACCCTAATTGGAAGAATGAATGAGTGTCAGAGATGGGTGACACCACCTAATGACATCATTAGTGTCCTGATATATTTTTCTTT
>JABUQX010016749.1:0-22500 GCA_015478945.1 Trachelipus rathkii | reverse complement strand
TAGAGAAGTATGTCGCCAGTGAACCTCGAACATCAAAAGCCGTACTGGCGATCGGAAAAAGAATGAGATGGTCTAAGAAATGAGAGTTGAGAAGGTTTCCAAAGACTTAGATAAGAATACAAGTGAGAGCCTATAGGGCGATAGTTAGAAGGATCAGAGCGGCTTCCTTTTTTCGGAATAGGTTGGACATGTGCGTGCTTCCAACACTGAGGAAAGTGCTAGTATTAAGACATAGAGAATATAGTTGAACGAGGGGGGGTGTCAGCACGTAAGCACATTCCCTCAAAACTCGGGTTTTTCAACCCTGTGTTAAACATTACTAAACAGGATAATAACCGAGTAAAGATAAACACATTTTGAGCCATTGAGAGGAGCGTTTAGGAAATTTTGAAAAAAAAAAGTTTATCTCTTATTGAAATCGAATCTAATACAATTTAAAATCTGATAAGAAAATATTTTATAAACTCGTAAATTAAGGTAACGGTTAACGGATGTTGGGAAAATTTTAACTCGTTAACGTTAATTCACAAATGTAACTCGTTAATAGTCCGTTATTTCTTTTCGAAATTAACGAAAGCGTTAAAAGTTAACGAAAAAATTAACGAGTTAATTAACGGATTAACGCTTTAACGCGTTATCATTACAAACTTAATATATATATATATATATATATATATATATATATATATATATATATATATATATATATATATATATATATATATATATATATATATATATATATATATATATATATATATATATATATATATATATACGGAGTCTTAGAATACATCCCATGGCACTCCAGTGCCCAATTGTTCTTCCCTTTTGCGCTCATATCCACATTTTTCTTACATTGGAGCAAGCTCTTCCTTATCACACACAATAAAATACAATTACAGACAACACTTACCTTTTAAAAAGAAAATAAAAAATGTGAAAAAATGGCAGCCACGCGATTAGTCTCGGATAACCCTTTAAGGGTGGCTTCCAAAAATAACCCCTTATCTACCCTACTCTCATCACCATTAAAGGCCATTGACAGCCTCCGGTGATGAAGTTGGTGCCGTCACGGAATTGCCGGCCTGTTTTGATGTACGGTCTCCTTTCTTCATAAATTTGTGTAACCTTCTCGGTTTTAAATCTAATTTTAATTTTGTTGAACATCACCTCTCCTCCTCTAAATCTCATCTCTTATTCTTAACCGAAACTTAGGTTTTTGAGCGTTCTGACTTCAAACTCTACTCTGTTGACTCTTACTTTCTCTTTCAATTTTCAGCCGAAGGCAGTTGTGTCAATGTTTACAATGCTGTTGTTTGTTCCCGTGTCTTTGATTCTTAACCGAAACTTAGGTGTTCGAGCTTTCTGACTTCAAACTCTACTGTGTTGACTTCTACTATCTCTTACTTCAATTTTCAGCCAAAGGCCGTTGTTGTGCCAATGTGTGCAAAGATGTTTGTTCCCGTGTCATTGATTTGGAGTTTTCCAAATATTCTAGCTAATGGCTCAAGCTAGCCTGTCAATCTACCACTAATTTCATCTGTTCTGTATATCTGTCTCCTAACTCAACTGACTATCCTAAATTCTTCGACTACTTAGGCTCCAAATTAGAACACATTCTCTCTCTTCACATTTCTCTGAAATCATCATTCTTGGTGATTTCAACGTTCACCTCGGCCAATTGCTTTCCTCTAAATCTCAAGATACAATTGGTGAACTTGCTACCACTTTTCAATCCATAATGACCTCGAGGAGTTAGTGCAGCTCCCTACCCGTATCTCTGATCATCTTTGAGATGAATCCAACATTCTAGACCTTTTCCTAATCTCTAATCCTTCTTCTTATTCTGTTAAATTCTTTCCTCCTCTGGGTTCCTCCGATCACTCTCATATCTGTTTTCTGTTCTATCTCTCCAAGTCTTTTGCGAGAAAACGTTTTTGGCACTTCGATGCTGCAAATAGTACGACAGCTTCTTTGATTTCCCATGGAATGACTACAGCTTCCGTGGAAAGGGTCCCTCGGAGTGTGCAAAGTGCGAACTAATTCTCTCTGGCATGGAGTCGTGCACCCTATGATCTTTACCTTCAACTAAACCTAGAAAACCTTGGTTTAGCTCTGCTTGTTCTAGTGCTATTAGCCACAGGGACGCTGCCTTTAGGAATTACTCTCATCTTCAAATTACAGAAACCTTTGCAACTTATGTTTCATCCCAAAATCGTGCAAAATTTATTCTCATGACACCTAAAAAATTCTTTTCTCAGTAGAAAATGCAATTTGCTTCTTCCTCTTGCCCTCCTTTAGTATCGACAGCACAAATGCCATTTAACCTTCCACTAAAGTTGAACTCTTTGCTCAAACATTTACTTCTAATTCCACCTTAAACAATTCCAGTGCTATTCTTTCTTCTCCACCTCCCTCCAACATATTTATGCTAATATTGTAATTTCTTTTAAAGGTTGTATTTCTGCTTATATATATATATATATATATATATATATATATATATATATATATATATATATATATATATATATATATATATATATATGGTATATATATATATATATATATATATATATATATATATATATATATATATATATATATATATATATATATATATATATCAGTGGCGTACCTTGAAGATTATAATTGGGTAGGCAGTTATATATATATATATATATATATATATATATATATATATATATATATATATATATATATATATATATATATATATATATATATATATATATATATATATATATATATATATATATATATATATATATATATACTCTGCGTCGCCAGAACATTATTGCCTTTGGATGTTATTTGGAAATTAAGAAATGCCTTCCAGATTTTTTAAAATTAAGTTGTTCCTTAGATAAGCTTTTAAAGCTATTTTTCAATATAAAATCTACACTTACTTCCATTATGCACTATTTTAATTATTTTAATTATATAAAGGTAAATATCACTTAAGTAATGTAATAAAGAATTTTTATTTAATAACCAAACAATTTACAAAATGCAAGGATTTCAAACTTCACTGTTCCTTTTATGTTTTTATATATTAAATAAATTATATATATATATATATATATATATATATATATATATATATATATATATATATATATATATATATATATACATGTATCTATCACTTATATATATATTTTTATATATATATATATATATATATATCTTACCTCTTCTTCTTCTATATATATATATATATATATATAGTGAGAGAGAGAGAGAGATTCAAAATTCTTTTTTTTCGTGCGATTTCACTGGGTGAACGAAAATTTCGTACCCGCGAATTTTCGTATTTTTTCCCTCGTACAGCAAGGTATGACGCTTGGCCTAGTCCTATATATTATTATATGAAATATGAAGATCTATGTACGCCCATAGCTTAGAATTTTACTCTTAAGAACAGAGTAGGAAGGAAAATTTCCAAATGAATTTAATTATTATAATTGTTATTACTAAAGTAGTTGCTTTTCTTTAAATTTATTTTATAAATCAGTTTCTTTTTTCACTTTCAAATAAAATTGTAATAATTTATTTAACTTTACCATTTAAATTATTTTATTAAAAAGACTCAAAAATATTGGGTATATATATATATATATATATATATATATATACTGATATATATATATATATATATATATATATATATATATATATATATATATATATATATATATATATATATATATATATATATATATATATATATATATATATATATATAAGACGAAGAAAAACTTCACTCGTGACAGGGAATCGAACCATCGCCAACAGCGTCGCCATTAGACAATGTACAGGAGGCTCTACCACTAGACCGATCCGCCTCCCCAAGAAAAGAAGGCATCTCGGACCAGTTTTCAAGTCTCCTGCTTCAATATCCTTTAACTGACTCTGGAACAGTAACAATTTATAAAGGTGCTTGGAACCCTACACTGGGATCACATGGCATTCCGCTGGGGTGCTCCTGGGTTACAGGAGCAACCAACCAAAGTCAAGCAACGTCAACATGTGCACAACAACCACAGTTGTGACCATTAACTAATAACAAGACGAAGAAAATTTCTCTTTACGAATCGTCTTGGTCTTTACGTTAAGAAAGCTAAGGAGACTTGAAAACTGTTCCGAGATGCCTTCTTTTTTGGGGAGGCGGATTGGACCAGTGGTAGAGCGTCCTGTACATTGTCTAACGGCGACGCTGTTGGCGATGGTTCGAGTCCTGTCGCGAGTGAAATTTTTCTTCGTCTTATTATTGCAAAATTTGTCGCAACTGTTGTTGTGCCCATGTTGGCGTTGCTTGACTTTGGTTGGTTGCTCTTGTAACCCAGGAGCACCCCAGCGGAATGCCATAGTAGGGGTTCTAAGCACCCTTCTATGGATTATATATATATATATATATATATATATATATATATATATATATATATATATATATATATATATATATATATATATATATATATATATATATACGTCATAACCATTCTTAAACACTCGTGATTTGCTTCACCCCTAGTGTTTTGCTTTAAATACGTCAATTTATACGCTATAGTGATATCTGAGTAACTCTGGCTCTAATCCTACATTTAGTTTTTAAATTATATTAATACTTTCTCACCTGTAGTTCAAACTTTATTAAAGACATCTTTTTGCACTTTAATCTGTCTAGCGTAAGAACTCAGAGTAGTTTCCACGCTAACTACCCTGGGAATGACTAAAACTTTTACACTAAGAACGCTACGGTGACTTCCGAAAAGATGGTAAGGTTGCTGTTATCGTCGATGGGATGAGCAGGTTCATTCTGTCTTAAAATTTTTTTTCCTCCTCTAAATTTATTGTTCGGTTAAATTTGTTATATCATAGCCTATGTAACCCTAAGTATTCTATAGCCTGATATTAATTATAGCCTATGTAATCGAGTTTTGAAATGCTGCTCAGAAGGCATACAACTCGTTGTTTCAAGGAGTATGCTTCGGAGCTGGGCCAGTTTTCTTTTGGTTCTCTTTACCACAGTTATCATAATGTTAATAAATTTTCTGTTTGAAGAGTGTGAATATATGGAAAAAACAAATATCAATATTATAGGCACCAATTGCAACTATTACTGCCATATATTATAAACATTTTTCATGCTGTACGATAACTAATTTTGTAAATCACAAGAATGAAGTTAAAATTATTGTAACAGTACGATTCCAGCGACTTTTTTTTTTTTTTAGAGAAAAGGTGCAAAAATAATATATATATATATATATATATATATATATATATATATATATATATATATATATATATATATATATATATAATGATATTCTATATATATATATATATATATATATATATATATATATATATATTATTTATTCGGGTGTTTTTAAATATTCGCATTGACTTTCGCAAATATTAAAAATAAATTATTTGCATTCGCACGCGGACACTCGGAATGTGAATAGAAAATGTAGCAACTTTTGTGAGAAATTGATTAGAATGAGTTGACTAATGCCGTCTCAAGGTAGTGACAGTAATTTGAGTCACAATCGAAATCTAGCAATATTAATTATTGGTAGGCTCGTACTTGTGAGTATATTCGTTCGAAATCAACTGATGAAGCAATTCCGTTATGACATCCTTATCCAGTGTGGTTTGGGATTACTTCGATATTGTTTTCCATGACATCACAAACCGTACACTTTGCAATCGTAATTATTCTCGGAATGGAAGAATGATATCTGGGTTAAGAACTATCTAAGCAGCAAACACAAGGAAAATGTAGAAAGGAAAAAGAGTAAAGGATCTCCAATTCCAAGTTTAAGAACGAAGCAGATTACTCTTGAAACTAATATAAAATACAAATATATGGCACACTGAAACGAAAAATCATAAAGGATGGATATAGTAAATTTACAGAAGTTATAGTAATGGACGATCTTCTGTTTCGTCACGTTGAAATTTTTGGCTTTGTACGGCTAACGAAAGTATCGGTCTCTTCAACACACTACTCAAAAAAAATACTATGGAGATATTATTTGAAAGATAATGTATGACAGTGTTAAAACTAAAGTTTCGGAATTAATAACCTCTATCAAACAATCACCCAAGTTAGCTTTCTCCTCCGACGAATGGTCAGATACTCAATCAGCAGTTTCTATGTATTCTCTGAGTAGTCATGCCGTTGACAATTATTTCAAAGGCCAAATTTTGTGTCCTGCTCTGAACCTTTCACTGAACGTCATACAGGTGAATATCTCAATGGCGTATTTAATGAAATGTTGACGAAATGGAACCTATCCCCAAATGATGTTCATTGTGTCATGAGAGATTCTGGTGCCAATATAAAGAAAATTGTTTCTTTTTTGAGTGAAAAACACAAACTCCGTCAGCCACCAACATTAGAATGTTGTGACATCTCAAACAACAGTCAGCAAAGTTCTCTTTTAATCATTCGACTAAGGCTCAGTAAGAACTAAAGAAAATACAGGCCAGAATTAAAGTACGCTAACTTTCAGTAATACATGACGTTACTCTGCAAATTATGTTAAGGTTGCAAGAACTTAATGAATCTCTCTGCCAGTACGGTAGCTCTGATGATAAAATAAATGTCTTCCCATTCCATGACAATTCTATTCTAACCAATTGTATCATTGTACTCCAATCAGTTGAAGATATCATTATGATAATCAGCAAACACTAGTTTGTCATCCTCTCGTAATAACTCTGAAGAGAGTATTGATATCCTCAGACAATGACAATCAAGGAATAAAAATGATGAGAGAGACGATATTGATATCTTTTCTCCTTTAAATTTATGGTTCGGTTACAATTGTTATTGTACCATTAATGATGGAGAAAATTAACATCTTAAATGGAAAACTATCTGTTTACCTATCACTTGTTAATTCTGATAAACCTTGGAACATGAATATCAGACGTGCTAAGCGTGTTTGCACAAAACATAAATGATCCTACACCGTTAGTTTTCTTGCTTCAAAAAAAAAAATCTTTTGTAAACCAGCATTTCATACTCTTATTTACTCTGATGAATCTGTAGCTAATACACCTACTGAAGGGGTATATATATATATATATATATATATATATATATATATATATATATATATATATATATATATATATATATATATATATATATATATATATATATATATATATATATATATTATATATATATATATATATATACATAAATATTATATATATATATATATATATATATATATATATATATATATATATATATATATATATATATATATATATTTACATGATACTACCACTCACGAGCAGGGCTCTTTTCAAAAGGAGTGGGCAAAGAAAAAAATTAAAGAAAAATTACAAAAAGAAAACAAAAATTAAAATAAATAGAAAGTAAACCCACCCTGTCCCTTGCCTAACGCAGTTTCCTCAGGTGGGCGAAGACGCGGGACTTAAATAGAGGAAGATTGAATATTGCAAGGAAAATAGAAGAAGGCAAGGGTTCCACAAAACAGATGGCTGGAAAAGAAGGAGTACCACAACGAATGATCTGAGTCTCCAATATTCACACAATTTTCATGAGAGAACAAGGCATCTCTTGTGTTACGAGGGACGCAGTGGTGGAGGAATGCGAGGTCAATTCTCTCGAGCACCTGCCGTTGTAATATCTATAGAAAAGAGATAGGGCACCAACTCCACGACGCAGAGAAAGATGGTCAAGGGAGTCAGAAAGTATGGTACAGTTTATAAGCCTCCTAGCCTTAGCTTCAATATCCAAAAGGAGGTTGGAACCGGATGCACACCAAATTCGAGTATACGAAACAGGGTGGATTATAAACTCCTTTAACTGGAGTATCTGAGCAGAAGAAAAAAATTCACGCAATCTGAACAGAATTTCCAGCTTTTTTGAGGCCATTTTAGCAACCGATGTGATATGAGGTCTCCAAGACAATTCACTATTTATGTTTAGTCCAAGAATGTTTATGTTGTTTACAGGTAAGACATTAGAGCCGTCGAAAGGGATAGGAAAGTTGGAAGGTGTTTTAGAGAGGGAGATATGAAGAAGTTGAGTTTTTAAGAGTTGAGTTACAAGATTACGGTTACCCACTGAGAAATTCCGACCAAATCGGCAAAAATTAAATCAGAAAGCTGTAGACAAGGGAAACTCTAGATACAAACGAGGGAGCACAATTGAAATGAGTGGAAGAATGGAGAGTTGAGTCATCGGCATAAGAGTGAACAGAGTTAGAAGTGCAGCTAAAGAAGATCGTTGATGAAAAGTAGGAATAAAGTTGGAGATAAAACAGAACCCTGAGGAACACCACAATTAATAAGAAAGGAGGAAGAGGTTGCTCCATCAACAAGAGCTGAAATGGAACGATCTGAAAGAAAACTAGACAAGAGTAAGCAAAGCGAAGGAGGAAATCCAAAGGAAGGTAGCTTAGAGAGTAGCGACGCATGCCATACCCTGTCAAAAACTTTAGATATGTCAAGCGCTACCACACAAGACTCCCCATGGTCCTTAAGGGCAGAAGACCATAGATCAGTGAGATAGGAAAGGATATCACCAGTTGATCTCGAACGTCGAAAGCCATACTGATGATCTGAAAGAAATGAGAGTTTCAAAGATTTTAGATAGAATACAAGTTAAGGCAATAGGTCGATAGTTAGAAGGATCAGAGCGGCTACCTTTTTTTGGGGATTGGCTGAATAAAAGCGCGCTTCCAGCATTGAGTAAAAGTATTAGTATTGAGGCACAGGGAGTAGAGTTGAACGAGGACAGGCGCCAGCTCAGAAGCACACTCCCTCAAAACACGAGGCGGAATGCCATCTGGGCCACTGGCCTTCCGGACGTTCATTGATCTCAGTATCTCATGTACCCGATCATGAGTAATGACAGGTAGAGACATTGGACACCTGAGAGGGGATGGAGCAGGAGGAGGGGAGCCGGAATCGTCCAGGGTGGAATTAGATGAAAAAGAAGACCAAAGAGATTAGCCTTTTCAGAAGGAGTGTTAGCAACAGAACTATCAGAACGGATAAGAGGGGGAAAGGCAGATTTACAGAAGTTATTGGAGATGTTTTTGGCAAGAGGCCAGAAATTTTTATCAGAAGAAGAATCAAGAAGGGCAGCACACTTCCTTTTAGTGTAAGAACGCTTGGCCAGTCGAATAATATCCCTGCATCGATTCCGGGCAGAGCGAAAATTAGTTAGAGAATTAGGAGAACGAGAGTTCTTCCAAGCCCTATACTCAATGTCACGCTCCTGAATGGCACGAGAACAAGAGCCATCGAACCATGGATTATGAGGAGAAAATGATTTAGTGGAAGATGGAATGAACCTGTTCATCCCATCCGTGATCACGGCGCCTACTTTTTCAGCAGAAGCAGAGGCGTTCTCCGGAACAAAACATGATTCATTCCAGCGATAGTTTGCAAAAAAGCGACGCAATGCATCCCAATTAGCCCGATTAAAGTGCCAGAAAGTTATATATATATATATATATATATATATATATATATATATATATATATATATATATATATATATATATATATATATATATATATATATATATATATATATATATATATATATATATATATATATATATATATATATATATATCAAGTCAATTTTTCTTTTTTCAATTTTATTTATTTTTCGAAATTTGTTGGGGAACTGGTGCGGTGCGGTGCGTTCCAAAGGCCCGCACCACGCTCCGCACCGCACCGCACCGTTAATTTTTCTCGTGCTCCGCACCGCACCGCACTTTTATTTTTTCTTCCGCACCGCACCGCACCGCACCAGGTCGCTGAAATTTTGATGCGCACCGCACCGCACCGCACCAAAATGAGCGCACCACGCACCGCACCGCACGCACCGCACCCGGTGCGTCGGCCAACCCTAATATATATATATATATATATATATATATATATATATATATATATATATATATATATATATATATATATATATATATATATATATATATATATATATATATATATATATGCTATGAATACAATATATATACACCTACGCATATATATATATATATATATATGAGAGTTGGTTCAACAATTAGGTCTACACAGTCACAGATATATTCAATATTTATTAATTAATATTATAAAATGAATATGAAAAAACAACTGACTTTTATCCTCTCTCTCTCTCTCTATATATCTATATATCTATATATATATATATACCTATATATATATATATATATATATATATATACTATATATATCTCTCTCTCTCTATATATATATATATATATATATATATATATATTCAATGTTTATTTATTTAACATAAAAAAGTAACACAGAAAATAACTAATTTTTCTCTCTAGTCTCCTAACTATTTTATCTTTTTATGTAAATTTACTTGAATATTAGAATATTAAGATGCAGAAAAACCAGATGTTCCTCATATGTTTACGAGAAATCTTGAATTTTTATTTTCAAATATATTACCTGCTTCAGGAAAGCCTCTTTGAGGACATTGATAATGCAAGAACTTCAAATACTCTTCCTGATATAAATGTGATGTGTGGAAGCTTTTTCTTTTTTACTGTTCCATCACTGCAAAACTTGGAGAAATTGATTTTCCTTTTAGATAACTTTTCAATTATTTAAATAGACCTCCTTTAGTTGGTTTGATATTCGTTTTTTTTATCTTTCTCTTCTTGGTTTCCTTTCCACTTTCTTTACTTTTTTTACTCTCTTTAATATCATAAAAAAATCTTTGTGCAAAAGCAAATCTTAGATCAGTTGAGTGTGTTAACGTTGATAATATTGAAGGATCACTCTCAAGGTTTCTACTTGGAGAAGAATTTTTTAATGTCTAGGATGAAGATTGTTTCACGCTCTCAAAGAACTCATCAATGTCTTTAAATATGTTCTTTATTGCTTGTTTCATTTCATGGAGGCTTTTCTTTAACAATTTGAGATAATTATTCATCTTAAATCTTGGACCAACAATTGTACAAACAACATGAACAGGGTTGTCGTAAGTATTATATCTACGTTTCAAATCACTGCCCTTCATAAAGGTTTTTTTCAATGCTTTGTTAAGTTCTAATTTCAATATTTGTCCACAACCATCGTCATTACCAATGCTCTGACACGAGTTATTACAAAAGACAGCATTAATTTAGACCTACCTACCACATTGGTTACCATGAAAGGACTCAAATGATATCAAATCTTTCTCAAGCATCAACCAGACATTTTCAGCTAGTACTGGAATATCAGGATGGTCAGCTATAAAGCTGTACAGCTCACCAAAACTTTTCGATGCGTTCCAACATTAGATATAAGGGTTATTCCAGCTGGTTGGAACATCTTGAATAATAATAATAATAATAATAATAATAATAATAATAATAATAATAATAATAATAATAATAATAATAATAATAATAATAATAATAATAATAATAATAATAATAATAATAATAATAATAATAATAATAATAATAATAATAATAATAATAATTAATAATAATAATAATAATAATAATAATAATAAAAATAATAATAATAATAATAATAATTATAATATATATAAATTAAATAAAAGTTATATATATATATATATATATATATATATATATATATATATATATATATATATATATATATATATATATATATATATATATATATATATATCAAATATATATTTACATATATATATATATATATATATATATATATATGTATATGTAGATACATATATTTCTATATAATATATATATATATATATATATATATAACTGCTATATATATATAATATTTACATATATATAATAATAATATATATGTATATATATATATATAATTATTTATTGGTATATAGAAAGATAGAACAGAATATATATCAAAATATTTCTATATATTCTTTATATATATATAATATATATATATAATATATGTATATAGAAATATATAATAATAATATATATATATATATATATATATATATAATAATAATAATATAATAATAATATATATATATATATATATATATATATATTTATATATGTATATATATAAAATATATATTTACATATATATATATATATATATATATATATATATATATATATATATATATATATATATATATATATATATATATATATATATATATATATATATATATATATATATGCTGTTGAACGCCACCTTTTAATCTCTTATCCTAACACTTTACTTTTGCCTGAGGCCCAGTTATCCAAGGATTCTTTCTCTAACAACCTAAATACCTTTATCTGTAACTTATATTACAATTTCCGTCTGAATGGTGGGGTCTGAGCCTATATAAACATAAACACTCCTGTAACACGTCTCCAAAATCTTGATTCCCATAATTTCGATGTTCTATGGCTTAAAATCTGTCTTCTTACAACTACCATTTTCTTATGTTTTTTTTTTGCTACTGCTTCCCTAATGGAACAGATTTTCCGATTTTTTTAAATACCTTGCAATCTCCCATCAGACTGTTATATCTTCTCATCCAAATGCTGGGGTCCTCTATTTAGGGGATTTCAACGATAAAAACTTGAGTGGTTGGGCTTCTCTCATTCTGATACAGTGTGGGGAGGAGGCTAAATCATTTAGTACCCAACGATTTGGAATAATTAATTAGTAAACCTACACATATCTCAGATCACCTTAACCAATTCATAAATAAGCTTGACTTATGATTTGCCACTATTCCTCATAATTATACCATTTTCTTTCCGACCATACCTCAGACTACAATTTTAAACTTTTTAAGTATTAAGGGAGTATACGTCGTTATCTTCAATGCTAACGTATCTTTTAATAATCCTGTTTTGAATCTGTTGAAGCTTCGGACACTGCTGAAAAAGTAGGGGCCGTCTGATCACCGAATGGGATGAGCAGGTTCATTCCATCTTCAACTAAAACAAAATCTTTTCTCCCAAATCCATGATTCGATGGAGTTTGTCTTCGCCCTATTTAGTGGAAGAAGACATTGCGCTTCCGCATCGAAAAAACTCAGTTCCTCTATTCACTCTTTACTAATTTTCATCTACCAGAATCGTTGCAAGATACTATTCGACAATCTAAGCTCACTTTCACTAGAAGAAAGTGTGCCAGCCTCCTTGGTTCTCCTACTGATAAAAACTACCAACTTTGTAAATCTACCTTTCCTCCCTTTATTCGATCTGACGAATCTGTAGCTAACTCCCCTTCTAAAAAAGCCAATCTCTTCGGCCTTCCTTTTATCATCTAATTGCATCTTCGACGATTCTGGCATCCCTACTCCTACTCCTTCTTCTCTCAGATATCCCATGTCTCTACCTGAGATTACACATATCATGCGTATGAGATCATGATATCTATGAATGTCAGGAAGGCTAGTGGTTTAAATCGGATAAAAATTAAGAAAACAGCGACCATTTTTCACTTTTTAATGTATCACCCATCGACTCAGAGGACGAAATTACACTCTTTCTACTCTCTCTGGCCTTAGCGCTAAAGGAGTACGGCACTGATAGTATCCCTCCTGTGTTCAAAAAAACGGTGCTTCAGAGATTGCACCTGCCTTGGTAAATCATTTCGTACCTGCCTGTTCATTGCCACCTTCCAGTCCTGCTGGAAGTGTGCGTTCATTCAAAATGAGCCGAAAAAGGGAGACCAATCTAAATCCTCTAACTTTCGTAATAGAGCTTTAACCTGATATTTCTAAAGTATTAGAATTTTTCTTTAATAAGTAACGTGAATATTTGGAAACATTTTTATTCTTCTAATTTTACCCCCTGATCATAGTATGGTTATTGTAAAGAAATGTCAACTATTTATCTATTTTCCCTTCTCTCTGATTCCTTGGCATCTCCTCTTTGACACTTGGTGAATCATTTGCTACGGCTCTAGACATATTGAAAGTCTTCTATAGAGTCTGGAGCAAATCTTCGATTTTTAAATCTCCTCCTTTCGGTATATATCCATCTCTCTGTATTTTGTTCTCCTTCCGAATATTCTTTAGCAGATGCTGATTGCCATTGTTCAATGCTTAAATCTATTTATACTGGTGTTGCTTAAGGTATATCCTATCCCAACTTATATTTAAATTTTATTAGTGACCATTCTGTCATTTCTCCTCCAATCCACTTATATGCCAGAAATTCCATCCTTTATTACTCCTTTCAATTTGGAAGGCATCCCACTCAACTTCAAATTACCGTTCTAAGATGGTGGCCTTAGATCAACTGACCTCTGATTTTTCTCGTATTTCTAGTTGGAGCATGGAAACCATAGTTGTTTTCAATTCCTCGAAAATTCAATTCCATTATCTATCTTCCACACAACTATAAACATCTTTCTAAACATGCATCATAAGTCTTCCTTTCTAAAACAAATTCTTGGTATTTATCTTTTTTGTGATCTTTCTTGGAAGGATCACAATATCTATTTCATTAAACAATCTACTATGAGGTTGGGTGAGCTGATGTGTCTTCAAAGCTACTTCGCAACTCCCCTGTTGCTTGCTCTGCATAATAGCATTGTTTCGCCCCTGTATGGAATGTGTATAGAGTATGTATATAGTATGTATATGTGTATAGAGTTCCAATTCGGGGTGAGTACGACGAACTGTTAAACTTGAACGTTTGTGTTCGAGAGGATCGAAGAGAAGCCGGCTTGTTTCATTTTATTTTAATTTATCTATATCTGAAATTCATTCGCTGTTATAATCTCAAACTCTGAATATGTTCCAAGATTACGGACTTAAAACGCTGTTAGTAGAGAAATATTATTATACATTCTGTTTAATTCGTAAATTATCTTCACATATTACAGTATACTAAAGAAAACAAGTGGCTGTACGCTGCGTTTCCTCACCGAACCAAGCGTTCAAGCCTGCCTACAGTTTGTCGGGATCACTCCCTCCGAATTGGAAAGAAAACGATACTTAACACCTCAACATTACAAAAACCGAACAAATGGAACTTAATTAAACGAAGAATTTAAAAAAATGCGCCAATATTATTTAATAATAATAATAATATAATAATTAATAATAATATAATAATAATAATAATTTAATAATAATATAAAAATTAAAAAAAATAATAATAATTTTAAATTATGAAATAATAATAAATAAAAATAATAAAAATAATAATAATAATAATAATAATAATAATAATAATAATAATAATAATAATAATAATAATAATAATAATAATAATAATAATAATAATAATAATAACAATAACAAAATAATAATTTTTTGTTGGTTAATATTCTGTTAGTTACCATTGATAGATAGGGAACTTTGTTTGTGATAGCATTTATTCGTAGTTCCGCATGTTAGATAGGTAAGTTTATTTATTAGTTTTTGTTAAGGATTTGTAGATATATTACTATTTAAATTTTTATGTTAAAAACAATATTGAAAAGTTTTGTATTACAATAACTATATTGTTGCATATATCGATATGAAGCAGTAAATCAATAAATCATTGAGGGTGGGAGGGGTTGGGTTGGAGGGCAGTTTGCGTTACTGCCTTACTGTTTTACTGCTTTAGGGTTAATAAAACGCAAATTTTTAAAACCTTCCACAATACTATGATATTTTATACAAAGAACTTATTTTTATGGTATGTTTACATAACATGTGCAGTTTATAAAAATATAACAAAAATAAAAAACACTTAAAGCAAATAGATCAATAGATCATGGTGGGTTTTGCGTATGCTTTACTGCTTTCCAGCTTTCAGGGTCAGTGTAAAATTAATATTTTTGTTATAAGACATAAAAAAAGTTTTACAAAAATAGAACAATAAACTATAAGGAATAAATTTTAATAAAACGTAAAATTAAAAAAAAAGTAAATAAAACATAACATTATAAAAAAAACTTAAAAACAAAAACAAAATATGTAAAATTAAACGTGAAATAATGTAAACATAGCAAATAAAATATAAAAATATTGTTAGGTTATGAATAATTATATGTTATTAATTATTATGTTTTCCGTAGATTGCTGTGCTTAGGTTGGCTATGTTAGAAGTTAGGAATGGTCAGGATAGCAAGTTTGACATAAGTGTATGTGAAAAACATTTTGAGAAAGGTGACAAAGAAGATATGCCACGTCACCGTGGGAGACCTATTTATACGTTCGCGTGCATTACGAGAGCGCCACACAACGGCACGACATCTGCAGATACAGCTGGCAGAGGTACACGGCACCAGGGTGAGTGACATACAGTGCGTCGACGCCTAGCGGAACATAATTACCCCGGAGGCCTGCCATAGTTCCACCGCACACCACGGCTCGATCGAAGGGGGACTGCATTTGCCGAGAACACATCCATTGGACAGTCGACGATTGGGCAAGGGGAAATTCACGGACGAGTCGGAGAGTATCTCATATACGCCTCGGAACAGGCGTGCTAGAGCTATACGACGCACCGACGGAAGAGGTTCGTGCAACTGCAATGTACTGCAGGTGCACCGTTTTGGAGGTGGCTCGGTTATGGTCTCGGGGGAGGACATCTCTTCTATCGACGTCTACGGAGTGCACATCATTCGATGGAGCACTGTTATAGCAGCGTAAGGTTATTCATCACAGCATCCTCAAACCATCATTTCGTGCTTATTCCCCCCATAATCGGATACTCTATCATCCTAATGCGATGCAATGCAAGACCCACACAAGGCCCAATGTGTGAACGGACTACCTAGGACAGGTTTCAAATTACGGCGTTGGAGTGGCAAGCATATAAGTCCGCCTCAAAGCCCAATCGAACATTTGTGGGATATCCTGAAATGTCGGATCCAACAGCGCAACCCCTTCCACTGACCCTCCCGGACCTACGACAGGCCACTGTACGGCGTATGGAATCAAATCACTGTCCAGGACATTCACCCACTCATCGAGAGAATGCCAGGACGGTGTCAGTCAAACAGTCATCCGTGCCAGAGGGTGTCATACACGGTATTGAGACAGACCGAACACCCCCGCGTCCGTCGCCGTACGTACCAACATTTGTGCGATGTGTTGCAGCACGCCGGACCTCCCGAACCCTACTGCCGACCCGTTTGCTGTACCTGCCTCACATTCTATCAAACCTTCCGTCTGGGGAGGAACCACCTTGCTTATGGGCGTTGATTAATAAACGTGTCTTAGCGTTCTCAACCTCTTCTTTCCTTTCCTTCACACGTACCCCTTGTGGTGCCGTTAATTTGCGAGTAATATATATATATATATAAATATAGTATATATATATATATATATATATATATATATAATATATATATATATATATATAAATATATATATTAATTATATATTATATACTATAAAATGATAATATTCAGATGGAATCCTGTGGAGCCTAGCTGATCACATTGCTTCTGCTACTGCTACTGCTATTGCTACAGGTATGATTGCCAATGGAATAGTTGTTGTCACATAGACAGGAACAACATACCATATATTCATTGCACCATCTATATATACACGTTATGGCCACTCAAAAAATGAAGTTATTTAAAGTTACTGTTTATACAAACATGAGAGTTTGTAATGAAAAAAAATGTCCTAAGTGACTTAAGATTAACAGATCACTGGAGATAGCGGATGTGAGATGAGGGGCTATTGGTGGGTTTGCGTTACTGGCTTGCACTTCTTTAGGCTCAATAAAACATATTTTAACAAACCCTTTCAATGTACTATACTCTATTTAGATTACAGAAGAACTTTTTTTTGAAAGTTCAAAAATGACTAAAATTAATAATAACATTGATCAACGATAATGGGAAGCGTAGGGTGGATGGGTTTGCGATATCGATTGACCTTGAGGTTGGTGGTATTTTTAATAAATATTTTCACTTCATTATAATAATTTTATTCAAAGAACTTTATTTTATGTTATGTTTCACAAAAATTGAGTTCAATGGATGAATGGGAGGTTTTTGAATGAGTGTTTGCGTTTATGCTTTACTGCTTTAGGGTTATAATACAAATTTTTAATGAACGTTCTGTACTTTACAAATAAATTTTATAACAAAAGAACTTAATATTATTTTACCTTTATACAAATGAAGCTTTCAAATATTACATGAAGTAAAAAGATCAGTAGATCATTGGATAGAAGGGACGGTTGATGGTTCGAATGTTGTATGATGTTACTGCTGTCTCTACCTGTCTTTGCGGCTTTTCAGGTTAACAAATAAGAATAAATAAAGTAAATAAAAAAATATAACTTTTAATCAAAAAATGTATTTTTTTTTTTTTTTTTTATTTTTTTTAAAAGCATACTTAATATTTGCACGAACCACCAAAACACCCTCACAAATAGACATCGCCACATACATATGGAGATACCTTTCCACATTGAATTCTTCTGTATCTTTGTCATTCCTTCCATGTAACTTCCTTTATTTTTAATAAAAAATTCAGTGGTATATTCATTTGTTCTCATTCACTGTAAGCCCAGTTTGGAATTATTTAATCAAACAATAGAAGTCATAGAGATCTTGAAACCTACACAATCAAATTCAGGCCTACCCGTAAACATAGAACTTCAAATCTTAGTCAAGTCATAACTAGATTACAGTTAAAATCCAAGACACTGGCGATGCGCGCAGTGACCAATCGTATACACTCCGTTAACGATACTCGTATAGGTGCAGTGCAGTGCATCTGCATTGCAGTGGCAGCGCGGTCAGATGCAGTGCAGTGCATGCAGTGCATGTGCAGTGCAGTGCAGTGCAGTGCAGGTGCAGCTGCAGTGCGAACGTGTGCAGAATGGTTCTCATATATAATATATACCATATATTAATATATATATAATATATATAAATATAATTATATAATATATATATATATATATATATATATATGAATTTATATATTTATATATATTAAACACATATATATATATATTAATATATATTTTTAGTTCTTTCGCGGAAAAAATAAATTAATTTAACCTTATCCTGAAGATAATAATACCATTGAACAGAATTAAGGTCATGTTCTCGGTCGTTTTTTTTTTATTTTTTTTTTTTTTTTTTTTTTGAAACGTTTATCCGTACAATCTGCAGCTCAAAAACCCTGGAATGCCCAATCGGATATATATTGTTATATATATAATACGCTATATATATAATATATATAATCTATATATAGAATATAAAAAAAATATAATATATAAATAACATTATAAATAATAATAATATATAGAACCATAATAGGTAAGTTATGAAAAGGCCGAATTTACCCCGATCCCTTTCTGCTTATTAATTATCCTCAGTAATATTGTTATAATAATTGAGCTATTTGCTAGCGTAATTAATATGTCTTAAATAAATCATATAAAATTTCTTAATTTTAAGAAAACAACGCATAAATTTAAAGTTTATTTTACAATTTTATGAGAAGGAATTTTTAATTTTGTATTATTTACATAAATATAAATTTACTTTAAAATCAATTAATATATAATTAATTATATATAATATATATATAGCCTTAGATAATTTATTACATTTTAATAAATACCATTAAATATTATTAAATAATAATAAAAATTAATTATAATATATATTATATATATAATTAATATATATTATATATATATATATATAGTATATATATAATATATATATATATATATATTAATTAATATAATAATATATTATATATTAATATATTAATATTTAATATATAATATATATATATATATTATAAATTATATATATTATTATATATATATATTTAATATATTTTACTGGTACCCAACTTTAATTGGAGGGTTCAACATCATTGCTATGCATAGAGATAGCGGCTGCACGCCACTGTGGCAGATTCCACAGGTTTACGAAGTAGAGTGATAGATTAATATTAGAGAAGTCGTAGCGTCAGGTAGAGTACGTAAGTTACTCATGATGTAAGCAGTAGCATACCCAGAAGGAGTATGCATTATATATTATATTTTATGTACTTTATGGTAATAATTTGATGATGAACAATGCGATTAATTTTAACCTTTGCAATCATACATTGTGCAAGTTGGGGAGTTATAGGTGTGACAATTAATTAAAAGTAAAATGAGATATATAGGTTCCATATAGCTATATATTAGTAGATATAGGTAACATAATGTGAACTATGGTTATAAAACCTAATTGTAAATATATATTATTATAATTATGATATGCTTTAATGTAAAGATTCTTAGTAATAAATACGCGTTATACGGTACCAAAAATAAAGTTATATTTAACTAATATAGTTATATAATTAGTTTGATAACTATTTTCCTAATGAGTAGAATTGAAATTATATTTTGTCTAAATTTAATTTTTATAAATACTTGGTACCGTTTAATGTAACCTTCGTTTAATATAAATTAAAAATGAAAAAAATTAACGATATTAGCAATAATGCAATTTAAGGTTATAATTTATTTTAAATTTTAATAAAATTTAGTATAATAAATTTTAATTTTTAATAATAATTGCTAGTAAAAATATATAATTTGTTTAATCATTTGCTTTTTTTTGGTTAATATAATATAATATAAAACAATTTTCATTATAATATATAATTTAATAAAATTTAATTCAATATAATTTCAGTTTAATATAATATTTCAATATATAATTTAATTAACATAGTTAATGTTATAATTATATATAACTTGTTTAATCCTTTGATATTGTTAATGATTAAAATAGAATAATATAATTTATAATTAAAAATAATTTAAATCCATATCTTAATTACTATAATTCCATATAATTTAATTTAGTATAATAGTTATAATTAAATATAAGTTGATTAATAATTTGCTATTGTTAATGAGTAAAATAAAAGAATATAATATTTAATAAAAATATTTTAATTCACTATCATTTTTACTATAATAACATATAATTTAATTTAATATAATTATCATTATAATTATATATAATTTATTTAATTCTTTGCTCTTGTTATTGAGTAAAATATAATAATATAATATAAATAATACAACTTAATTCAATATAATTTTATCATAACATATTGTCTTATAATTTAATAAAATATAATTATAGTTATAATTATATATAATTTGTTTAATTCTTTGCTTTTGTTATAGAGTAAAATATAATAATATAATAAATAAATAATACAACTTAATTCAATATAATTTTATCATAATATAATATCTTATAATTTAACAAAATATAATTATAGTTATAATTATATATAATTTGTTTAATCCTTTGCTTTTGTTATTGAGTAAAATAAAATTATATAATATATAAATAATACAACTTAATTCAATATAATTTTATCATAATATAATATCTTATAATTTAACAAAATATAATTATAGTTATAATTATATATAATTTGTTTAATCCTTTGCTTTTGTTATTGAGTAAAATAAAATTATATAATATATAAATAATACAACTTAATTCAATATAATTTTATCATAATATAATATCTTATAATTTAACAAAATATAATTATAGTTATAATTATATATAATTTGTTTAATCCTTTGCTTTTGTTATTGAGTAAAATAAAATTATATAATATATAAATAATACAACTTAATTCAATATAATTTTATCATAATATAATATCTTATAATTTAACAAAATATAATTATAGTTATAATTATATATAATTTGTTTAATCCTTTGCTTTTGTTATTGAGTAAAATAAAATTATATAATATATAAATAATACAACTTAATTCAATATAATTTTATCATAATATAATATCTTATAATTTAACAAAATATAATTATAGTTATAATTATATATAATTTGTTTAATCCTTTGCTTTTGTTATTGAGTAAAATAAAATTATATAATATATAAATAATACAACTTAATTCAATATAATTTTATCATAATATAATATCTTATAATTTAACAAAATATAATTATAGTTATAATTATATATAATTTGTTTAATCCTTTGCTTTTGTTATTGAGTAAAATAAAATTATATAATATATAAATAATACAACTTAATTCAATATAATTTTATCATAATATAATATCTTATAATTTAACAAAATATAATTATAGTTATAATTATATATAATTTGTTTAATCCTTTGCTTTTGTTATTGAGTAAAATAAAATTATATAATATATAAATAATACAACTTAATTCAATATAATTTTATCATAATATAATATCTTATAATTTAACAAAATATAATTATAGTTATAATTATATATAATTTGTTTAATCCTTTGCTTTTGTTATTGAGTAAAATAAAATTATATAATATATAAATAATACAACTTAATTCAATATAATTTTATCATAATATAATATCTTATAATTTAACAAAATATAATTATAGTTATAATTATATATAATTTGTTTAATCCTTTGCTTTTGTTATTGAGTAAAATAAAATTATATAATATATAAATAATACAACTTA
>JABUQX010016748.1:55000-57480 GCA_015478945.1 Trachelipus rathkii | reverse complement strand
AGTATACACATATATATATCCATTAGCTTACCCCATATACTCTCTACTCTTAATTCATACTATACTATACTATAACTAAATAATACTATATATCTCTATCCAATCTCTTACTCACTATTTATACCTTATTATATCTCACTATTTTTCATAAATAATACCTCACATATTATAAAATTAATTATATTTTTATAGTATGTGAGTTATATTACTTATTATATAAGTAGTAATTCTCTTACTCTATCTTTTCTCATCTATTATATAATATCCTATTAGATATCTAAAATCAGTCGAGGAAATATTATTATCTAAAAAAAAACGATGATTTTTTTAAAAAGTATCGATGATTTTTTCTGGGTATTGAAGCAACCTGTCCACCATGTTAATAAAAAAAAATGCACAATTATCATATATTATCTTACAGCATCGTTATCGTTGTTTTCGTATATTCATTTTTTCCCCCCGGAAAATCAGTTTTGTTAAGTAGAGACAGATTTACTGTGTATATCCATTAACATAATATTTATAAACCTCAACCTTAATGGTCTAATTCGAATTTAATCATAAAAAAGAAATTCGGTAGAGAATTTTTGCACGAGTTAAAGTATCTCATTTCACATGGTGTGCAACGTCATAACTACTCACTCAATTATAAAATAAAACAGTACTTCGTTCGGTCACACTATTCAAACTAGCAATATTCTCCACTTCATGCCACTATGTAGCCTAAATTCTCATAATGCACCATAACACCTATATACTCTTACTCACTATCACTTCAATACTAAACATTATATATATAATATACTATACTTACTATATTCTACTATATCTTATTTTTCTTTCAATACTCACACTCCAAAACTCTCTGTTCTTACAACTCTCTAATACTACACTCACTCATAGATTAACATACACTCATATATATAATGATTATTATTATTAATACTCATTATAACACTTATATCATATCTCACTACTATATCATTATCACTTACTATCTATTACTATATATATTATATATATATACTATGACTTTTCTGTTTACGCTTTCCGTCAGTTATGAATTTTTTTTTGTTCTTTCTTTTAATGTATTTCTAGTATATGATCCTAATGGATCCTAACAATCAATTTAAGTGGTAACGGACATAATTTCAAAAATATATAGGATCTTTTACGTTTTACGACTTCCGTCAGTTTTATTTATTTTTTTTTAACTAAAGGAATTACCCCAAGGGTAAACCGCAAAATGGGCAAGTGAGTCGGGTCTCTCGTCTTCCGGGGAACGTCAGGGTAGGACTATTTCCCTCCCTCCGGGGAGGGTCCTCCGGAACCCCCGCTCTTTTGGTATTTGGGTGTCGCCGGGGTTCCTCCGCCCACTCCCCTACGGGGTATGGAAACGTCCCCCCCTCTGTCCCCGTCGGCTCGAGCCCCCTTTTTTTTTACACAATTTGTTAATATAGCCCATTAATATCCGACTTGATCTCCAAATATGTCATTGGTTTATTCTGTAATGTGTCGTACGTTTTCGAGGATATTCATCATTTTTAAAGCACACTCATTTAACATATAATGTGATTTTTAAAAAAAAATTAATTTAAAAATATTTCGAACTTTTGAATCACGTCCGCTACCACTGAAATTCAATGTTGGTATCATATAGTAGCAATATATTAAAAAAAAAAAAAAAAAAAAAAAAAATCAAACTGACGGAGTCGTAAAAAAGAAAAAGGGCCAATATATATATATATATATAATCACATTATAAATATTTATATATAATATATATATATATATATATATATATATATAATATATATATATTTAGATCTAATATATATATATATATATATATATATGATGGATTGTGTGTGTGAAGCGGTATAATAAGCATAAGTCTTTTGACCTAGTACGAGAAAAATTCCAAAGTTGTTTCTTATGTAACCTACATATATATATAAGGCACATTTTTGGATTCTTCTATTGTCTGCGTTAAATGACCCAGCAATTATACCTTTTATATATATAATAATATATACTATATATAATATAAAAGGTATAATTGCTACTAGGTGTCTATATATATTATATATTATATATATACTATATATATATATAGTATATATACATGTATAGTTGTTTATATAAATATTATATATATATATTTATTATATATTATAAATATATATATATATATATTACTATATCACATTATATATATTATATGGATCATGTCTATTATCTGTGAGTGAGTTTTATCCATATCGATTGCATGGATCCGAACACATTTTTATTTGATAAAAGTCAAAATAAAACTGTATTGTGATAAAAGTCAAAATAAAACTATTGTAATAAAAGAGCTTCACACCTTTAAAAATATTTTTAAAAAAATTTAAATCTGTGTAACCTAACGTAACTTAACCTTACTTAACGTACTAAAACTTTATATTAGTGTACAATTTATTCCCTTTCCATTGTTTCAA
>JABUQX010016748.1:45000-50000 GCA_015478945.1 Trachelipus rathkii | reverse complement strand
AACTGATGAAAAGGATGTGAGTGGAGTGTGGGAAGGAACATCTTTGAAAATCGTATAATTATGTTCTTATTTAATGAAGAAGTTTGATAAATGACTGTGTGTGGCGTTGATGGTGGCAAGAAGGAAAATTGCTATTTTTGGGGATGAGGTTATTAGCAAAGAGGAGGAAATGGGTAGAGGGAGAAAGTTGAAGAATGGTAACTCTGCATCTGTTGGTATAGATGAAATTACTGGGGAAATGATCAGAACGGAAGCAAGAATGGTGATTGATTGGAAATCCTTGAGAAGTTGTGTAATAAAGCCGTTTATGGAGGGTATAGTTTTCGAGGGTTTGGAGGAGAGCAGTAAATAGTAACCCTTATATAGAGGTAAGGGAGAAAAGGGCAACTGTAGAAATTATAGGGGCAATTAGTTTATTGAGTGTTTGTAGGGAAGATATATGCTGGTATGTATTTTGGTCGCAAGAGTGCGTCGAGTGACTGAGAGACTTGAATTAGTCGAAGAACAAGGTGCGTTCTTAGTCAGTAGTAGAATGATGGTCTTGGACTCAAATCTTTACATTGAAGCAATTGATAGAGAAAATGAGGGAGAGGAAAGAATCTACAATTGTATTTAGCGTTTTTAATGGATTTGCAACAGGGGTATGAACTAGGGTTTAATAGGGAGAGTCTAATGGCAAGGTGTTAGTGTATATATCTGTGCTTGCTCTATTGTTGCTCAAATAGCTTTCAACATTGTGTTATGAGAATAGAAAGTGTGTGTATAGGATGAAATGGTGTCAAAAGTGATTGGTTTATATTAATACGAGCGGATAGGCAGGGTTGTTCGTGATGTCTCCTTGGTTATTTAATTTGTATATGGATGGGGTTTATTGAAAGAAATTTACAGGTGGGCGTGAACAGGCCCAAATGGTGTTTAGACATGATGATATGTGGAGGGTGCTCTACCCTATTATAATGCGGATGATTTGGTTTTTCTCCGTGTGGCGAATCTCTAGAGTTTGAGAGGATTGGTAGAGAGATTTGGCAGGGTGTGTAAAAGGAGGGGTTTGAAAGTAAACGTAGATAAGAGTAAGGTTATGGTTGTGAGTGAGGACAGTCCTCAGTGTGAAGTTATGTTAGATGGTGAGCAGCTGGAACAAGTGTCTGAGTTTAAATATTTATTGGGGTATGTGTTGGATGAGAAGGGACCGGATGATGCAGAGTTTTAGTAGGAAGTGTGAATGGCAGGAGGTGGCTGGTGCAATTAATCGTTTGTTGATATAAAGGGACTAAGTCTTTAGTGCGCTAGGGTCTTACCATGACGGTATGTTGTTAACTGTTTTATTGTATGGTAGTGAGACTATGGTCTGGAATAAGAAAAATAGATCTAAAGTTCAATGTGTTCAGATGGACAATCTTAGGGGCATGCTAGGTGTGAGAAGAATTGATAAAATGAGGAATGAACGTATTAGAGAGTTTGTGTGGTGTGAATGAAAGGGGTAAACGAGAGAAAAAATGAAAGTATGTTGAGATGGTTTTGGTCATGTGGAAAGGATGAATGATAGTACGGTTGTTAAGCGGATGTATAGTGGCGAGTTTGTTGAAAACCGACCGGTTGGGAGATCGAAGGAAAAGTGGATTGAGTCAGTATAACGAATGTCTGAAGGACAGAAATGTTGAGTTTGGCAGAGGCGAGAAATAAGGAGCTAATAGGAGAGAATGGCGGGGTTTGTGAGGGGGTATGGTTGTGGCCCACCTGGGCCAAGGGATGAACCCTTACACTGACGATTTACCATATGTGAGGGTCCGTCGCAAGTCCCGTGAAGCTATAGGGTGTGATTTCTTGACTGCGAACCGAAGTCCCTTATAAATTAATGTACAGGTTTTGGCTTCTTTTCGACTTTTGTCATATTCTTCTAACGCTTTTCTGCTTTCCTGATGCTTGATTACGCCACTTACCCACACCAGTCATTGGGGAGAAAAAGGTAGATGAAGAAATAATATATATATATATATATATATATATTATATATATATATATATATATATATATATATATATGTATAAATTTTTAAAATCTCTTATAAACATAAAACAGGATATATATATATATATATATATATATATATATATATATATATATATATATATATATATATATATATATATATATATATATATATATATATATATATATATATATATATATATATAGAAAGAATAGAAGCACGACGGATCTCTTGTTCGCTCTGAGAATTACCTTGGAAAAGGTATGGGAATTTAACAAACGAGCATATATAGCTTTCATAGATCTGAAGAAAGCTTTTGATTCAGTGCCTAAGAAGAGACTATGGAGAGTGCTAGAGAGAGAATATGCAGTGGATAAAAAGTTGAGAGGAGCCCTTGAGAGTTTGTACAGGAATAGTAAATGTAATGTAAGAACAGAATATGAGAATAAGGAATGGTTCGAGGTGAGAACAGGGGTTAAACAAGGAAGCGTGTTGTCACCAATTTTGTTTGTATCGTATCTGGATGTAGTGATAAAGAAGGTGAGAGAAGATATCGGAGATTTAGACGGTGATATTTTGGCTTATGCGGATGACTTGGCGTGCTGGAGCGAAGAGGGAGAACAGGTTGAAGAGAGGTGTGATAAGTTTTTGGTGCCACAGGCTGAGAAGGTGCCGGCCTTGACTATAACACAGAAAGACGGAGATATCATGGTATTCAGTAGAGAAGAGGAGGGAGAGAGTTGAGAATAAAGGTGGAGGGGACTGAGATAAAGATGGTGAGAAATTTAAATATTTGGGTGGAGTATTTGGAAGAGAGGGAGGAAATGTACAAGAGATCAACAAGTAGGATAGCTCAGTATGGGGGAGCTGTAAGCGCAGTGTATCCCATACTGAAAGATATAGACAAATGAGTGTGGAAATGAAAAGGGTGATATTTGAAGGTGTGTTAACACACGATTTACTATATGGAGCAGAGACATGGAGTACGACCACCAGAGTGGATAGTATATACGTCGGCGGGTGTAGCTGTTTTTGTGGGAGTAATGGGAGACTAGAAGAGACGACAAAAAAAGAGAAACGAAAGATAAGAGAAGAGGTTTGGAGTGAAGGCTATATTGAATAAAATGGATGCAGCCAAGATTGAGGTGGTGGGGACATCTGGAGAGGAAGAGGGAAGAGTGGCCAAGAAGAGATGGGAGTGGGGACCGGAGAAACGAGAACAAGAGGAAGAACCTAGGAAGAGATGGGAGAGCTTGGTGGAGGACTCATTGAGAAGATAGGGATTGCCGTCGATGCAGGAGATGAGGGAAGATGGAGTTTTGGAAGATAGAGGAAGATTCAGAAGAGTGCTGGCCCCGCTGACAGGGTCCTGACCCTTCCTGGGAACGTTGTAAAAGTTGTTAAAGTAAATATATATATATAATATATATATATATATATTATATTTATTTATATATAAATATATATATATATAATATATATATATAATATATAATAATATATATATTATATATATATATATATATATATATAAATAATAATAATAATAATAATAACCAGAATCATGTGAAATGTAATATATTATATGCCCAAGAGCACTAATGAAACTTTATTAAGTACTAAAACTCTACTTTAATATATTGATTCCTTTTACATATTGTATTTACTGTATTTTAATGCTAAATACCCTAAAAAGACTTGAAATATATGAAAATAAGTAAACTTAAAAAAAAAAAAAAAAAAAAAAAAAAAATTTAGGTCTTTTTTTTTTTAAAAAAAACGTGTCTTTTTTTAAAAAAAAACGAACACGTTTTTTTTAATCCAACCATATATATATATATATATATTTATATATGATATATATATATAGTATAATATATATATATATATCATATATATATTATAATATATATATATATATATATATATTTAAATGTTTAAGAAATTTTTTATCTCATTATAGGTAAATATATAATATATTACCGTAGTCCTTGAACTAGGCAGGGTCGGGTACGCGAGGAGGTGTCCGTTTTTCCGAGCACAATATTGGTTTCACGAGCTTGAGATGTTTTAATGCTGTCGCTTGCTAGGCCTTCACAGCAACCCTTTCTCTTTTATCCGATCTTTGGATATATATTATATATATAGATGAATATATTATATATATATATATATTATATAATATATGATATATTAAAAATATATATTTATACATACATACATATACTATATATATATATATATATATATATATATATATATATATGGGGTGCAAAGTCCAACTCAACGTCCTCGTCGTGCACCCTGGGTTCGACTAATGGAGCTCTGGCTAGGGCAGGATAGGCCTAGCAAGCCACTGCCCGAACTGAAATTGATTGCAATACTCAAGGACCAGCATCGGATGTAGATAGACCTTCAGGTAAGAGACTTCGGAAACTTTTCTAGACCTGAAACCTGAATAACGTTTTTAAAATTAGATGCGCGACGCTTATTATATCAACGTATAAAGAACGGAAAGGGGGATGAGATCTTAGAGATGATGAAGGAGAGGAGGAATGATGTGATGGGAATGGAGGAGGTACGAATGAAAGGAGAAGAGAGAGGAAAAGATATGAGGGGAGGATATGTATTGATATATAAAAGAGTAGAGGAGGGAATCAAAGAGCACGGAGTGGGCTTCGTAGTAGAGCCGAAGATGTCACCATTCATACAGACCATATAAGTCATACATGAAAGATTTGTAAGATGCACTTTTAAAATCAAGGGAAAGAGATACCACTTCTACCAGGTCTATTCACCGCAACAAAGACACCCAGAAGCAGAAAAGAGACAGTTCATGGAAATGTTGGAGAAGGTGGAGGACGGAAGAAGAGAGGAGGATGTATTGTTGCTGATTGGAGATTTCAATGCAAGAGTGGGGAGGAGAAGAGACGAGGTGGAGAGAATGGTGGGACAGTATGGAGAGGAGATAAGGAATGTTGGGCAAGAAATGTTGAGAGTTTTTTCCTTT
>JABUQX010016748.1:37500-40000 GCA_015478945.1 Trachelipus rathkii | reverse complement strand
GGAGTCGGGGTCTCTCGGCCTTCCGGGGGAACGACAGGGTAGGACTATTTCCCCCCCCGGGGAGGGTCTCCGGAACCCCCGCTCTTTGGTATTTGGATGGGGTGTCGCGGGGTTCCTCCGCCCCTCCCCTACCGGGGTATGGAAAACGTCCCCCCCTCTGTCCCCCGGTCGGCTCGAGCCCCTAATTTTTTTTTTTTTTTTTGGTTTAATTTTTTTTAAAATATTTTTTTTTTTTTTTACATTTTTTGTAATACGCTTTACACGCTGATTCCAATTATGTAATTGTTTTTTGTAAGTTTCGTACTTTTCCAGATATTTTATTTATGAAAAAAAATTTTTTTTGTTTTTTTTTTTGTTTTTTACATTTTTGTAATTAACTTGATACGCTGATTTCAAATATAGTAATGGTTTTTCTGTAAAAGCTTGTCGTACTTTTCGAGAATTCCATTTTTCTAAATTTTATGTTATAAATGTCACATAAAAATAAGTAGTAAAAATATTTCGAAACTTTATGAATATTGTCCATCACCACTGGAAATCATTGTTAGTATTCATATACTAGGCAATATGTTAAAAAAAAAAAAAAAAAAAAAATCAAAACTGACGGAGTCTTAAAACATAACAGGCCTATATATCATTATATATATATTACTTATATATATATATATAATATATATATATATATGCACACTTATCTAGTTATCAAAGTGTATGCATCATTCATATATTTAGGAAAAAAAAAAGACCTTTTTTAGATTTGTTCTCGTTAAAAATTGAACAAGCTGATCAAGAAAAACGGGCTGAGGTGTACACGACCTTTTGACTACAACTAAGGCAAGTAAACTCTCTTTCTCTCTCTTTTTAAATTTCTCTCTCTCTCTCTCTCTCTCTCTCTCTCTCTCTCTCTCTTCTCTCTCTCTCTCTCTCTCCTCTTCTCTTCCTCAATTATTTCGTTCTCTTTTCCTCTCTCTCTTCTTGCGAGCTAACGCATAAGTAGTTAGCGAACCGTAGGAGTTGGCAAACTCCGAATCTCTCCTCTCTACGTTCGTAGTCCTTGTTCTACGTTCCAAGTTTTCAACCAGTTTGATGTTGGAATGTTAGCGTGCAGTTGTTTTGTTTTTGCTTTCGCGTGTTGTTTTTCATTATAGTGATTGTTATTAATAAAACTATAAAGATAGTGATATATATAGGTTATGTAATGTTGTTCATTTCTAAAAAGTGTAGGTGTTGAAAGAGTTAGTTTATTTTCTACTATCAAGTTAATTAGAAACTACCTAATAAAGTAAGTTTAATATAAATAGCACAAAAGAAATTACCCAAAATAATTTCACCTTTTGTATATTTTTGTCAGGTTTTAGGTCAATGTCTAAATATTCATAAAGCCAGATTGTAATCAGATTCATTAATAAGCATTGAGACATCATGCGTTGTTATCTGTAAGGCTAAAAATATAGTTAATAGTAGGCTGCCGTAATATATAAGCGAGGTTAAAACCTGATCACAGAAATCCCTACCCTCATATAAAAACGTACTGTAATTGATTAGCCTATTTAACTACGTAATAACAGAAATTACAGGACAACATTCGATATATGCTACGTGTGTAGAAGCAGTGGTTGGCATACCTTTCCTACGCATATTTTAACTTTTTTCTTCACTTGCTAAATACGGTTAAAATAAGGTCCTTTACAGGGCTTAGAAAACTTTCACAATTTTACTTTCTGTATTTAAAATTTCATGAGGTTAAACCTTCGACGAGGCAGTAATATTTTTAACATATGAAATATATATTCTTATTTCCAATATGAAAAAAAAAAAGCATATAATTTAAAATCTTACTTTCAAATATAATTTTTGTTGGAATAATTTTCATAATAGCATAAGCTGAATAATTACCAAAAAAACTATTCTATTTCTAGAAGAAGGCTTAAGTCAGAAATGTGGCCTATAAAACCATACGGACAAATTTCAATAATTTCAAATATTTGGTGACAATCAGTCACAAAAAGACATTTGCTTATTTAATATCGCATGTTACTTAGGCACAAAACTTGATAGTTAAGGATAAGACAAACTACCTCCTGCACGTTTACAAGTACTAAATAAAGACCCCCAGCAGGTTTAAAATTTAATTCTATTTTGAAATTCACCTTTAAATGTTATTATAAACAGGTTAATTTTGCAAGGGAGAAGGGGGGGGGTGCTCCATTTCTCATTTGCATAAAAGAATTTGGCCTATTATCACTGTAAATGTTTCTTCCTCATAAGCCAGCCCACACTAAGATATAGTATATATATATATATTATATAATAATATATATATAATATATATATATATATATATTATATAATTATATATATATATATAATATATATATAATATATATATATATATATAGTATATATATGGCCGCGTTTAGATTAGCCGTCATATGTATCTTTAAAACTGTTAATGCTACAGTAAAACGGAATACATTGTGAATGCTGGTCCAATTCTAGT
>JABUQX010016748.1:30000-32500 GCA_015478945.1 Trachelipus rathkii | reverse complement strand
GGTCTCTCGGCCTTCCGGGGAACGACGGGTTAGGATTATTTCCCCCCCTCCGGGGAGGGTCTCCGGAACCCCCGCTCTTTGGTATTTGGGTGTCGCGGGGGTTCCTCCGCCCCTCCCTACGGGGTATGGAAAACATCCCCCCCTGTCGTTCCCCGTCGGCTCGAGCCCCTACATTGCCGGTAATACCTTTACAAATATATATATAGAATTTTCGCCCCTATATCAGGTAAAAAAAAAAAAAAAAAAAAAAAAAAAAAAAAAAAAAAAAAAAAACAAATTCATTTTCGGCCCTTAGAACGTCTATTTATTTATCATAGAGGCTACCTGTGAAAATTTTTTTTTGATCCGAGCTCCCGTTCTGTGTGGGCGTTAAGTAACTTTGTCCTATATAATAATATATATATATTATATATATCTTAAGTATAGATATATATATATATATATAGATATAACTATATAATATATATATATATATAATAATATGAGTAAACATACGTTTTTCTGTTTTACGCTTGGGTCAGTTTTGAATTTTTTTGTTTTTTTTAATATATTTCTAGTATATGATCCTAACAATCAATTTAAGTGGTAACGGACATGATTCAAAAATATATAGGACCTTTTACGTTTTACGACTCCGTCAGTTTTAATTTTTTTTTTTTTTTTAAACTAATAAGGAATAACCCAAGGGTAATACCAGCAAAGATGGCAGGAGTCGGAATCTCTCGGCCTTCCGGGAACGACAGGTAGGACTATTCCCCCCTCCGGGGAGGGTCTCCGGAAACCCCGGCTCTTTGGTATTTGGGTGTCGCGGGGGTTCCTCCGCCCCTCCCCTACGGGGTATGGAAAACGTCCCCCCTCTGTCCCCTGTCGGCTCGAGCCCCCTATTTTTATTTATTTTTTTTTTACATATTTGTAATACGCTTTATACGCTGATTTCAAATATGTAATTGGTTTTTCTGTAAGTGTCGTACTTTCGAGATATTTCATTTGTGAAAAAATATTGGTTTTTTTTTTTTTTTTTTTTTTTTAACTTCTGTTAATTTCCTTAATACGCTGATTCCAAATAGTAATTGTTTGTCTCTGGATGTCGTACTTTTCAAGATATGTCATTTTTGAAAAAAAATATTTAACATAAATGTGATTTTTAAAAAATTATTTAAAATATTTCGAACTTTTGAATCATGTCCGTTACCACATTCATTATGTTGCATTCATATACTATATATATATATATATATATACTATATATAATATATATATATATATAATATATATATATATATATTATAATATATATATATAATATATATATATATTATATATATATATATATATATATATATATTAAAAAAAAATCAAAACTGACCCAAGCGTTAAACAGAAAAAAGGCCTATATATATATATATATATATATATATATACTAATATATATATATATATATATATAATATTTAAAATATTAAAATATATATTATAAATTTATTTTTTTATATATATTAATATAAAATTAATAATAAAATATATATATATATATATATCATTAGGCCCTGTTATGTGTTTTACGACTCCGTCAGTTTGATTTTTTTTGTTTTTTTTTTTTAAACATACTTTGCTAGTATATGAAACTAACAATGAATTTCAAGTGTGATGGAACGATGATTCAAAAGTTCCGAAGTATTTAAATAATTATTAAAAATCACATTTATATCAATAAAATTAAAAAAAATAAATATCTCAAAAAATACAACACTTACAGAAAAACCAATTACATATTGGAAAATCAGCGTATAAAGCTTATTACAAAAATGTAAAAGCAAAAAAAAAACAAAAAATTTTTTTTTTTTTCATAAATATAAAAATCTCGAAAAGTACCGACACTACAGAAAACACCCAATTACATATTTGAATTCAGCGTATAAAGCTTATTTCAAAAATTGCTAAAGAAAATAATAAAAAAAAAATAAAAAAAAAAAAAAAAAATGAAGGGCTCAAGCCGATGGAGGAGAGGAGGGAAGGACGTTTTACTTACCCCGTAGGGGAGGGGCGGGAGGAACCCCCGCGGAACCCAAATTACCAAGAGCGGGTGGTTCCGGAGCTCTGAGATGGACCTAGCGTGATGGGAAAGAAGAGGAGATAGGCTGAGGAGATAGGTGACATTGTTGTGCGAAATAGTTAGAGAGGGCCGGTCTGACTATGAACACAGAAGAGACGGAGATCATGGTGCGGTTAATGAAAAAAGGAGGGAGAGAGCTGAGAGTGGATGTGGAAGGGACTGAAATAAAGATGGGGGAGATATGTAAAATTTCTTGAGAGTGAGTAGTATTTGAAGAAAAGAAAAGGCAGGGAAAGTACAGGAGATAATAAGTAGGATAGCTATATCTTATAGTAGTGTGGAGCTGTAAGATCATATCTATCCCCTACTGAAAGATAGACACAGAAATACAGTATGTATAAATATAAAGTGTCAGCACCGATTCTACTATATGGGGCAGGAGACGAT
>JABUQX010016748.1:20000-25000 GCA_015478945.1 Trachelipus rathkii | reverse complement strand
CATTGTTGGAATTCTGGTAAAATCTCACATAGGAAAATGTAAATACGGCACACTAGGGGCTCGAGCCGACGGGGAACATGGGGGGATGTTTTCCATACCCCGTAGGAGGGGCGGAGGAACCCCCGCGACACCCAAATACCAAAGAGCGGGGTTCCGGAGACCCTCCCCGGAGGGGGGGAAATAATCCTACCCGTAGTTCCCCGGAAGCGAGAGACCCCGACCTCCCTGCCATCGGGGCTGTATACCCTTGGGTATTCTTTAGTAAAAAAAAAAAAAAAGCAAAAATTTAATAGGAAAGTCTATTTATTTTAACGATAAACCAATAAAAGGTCTCTATCAAGTAACCAATAAAAGGTTTCTAAATAGGCCTTTTAATCATATTACTATAATTATTAACAATAAATTTTGTTTAATTTTTTTATTTTTTACATTTCTTTTTTGAAATTTTACAGGATTCTCCAAATATGTATTCTGTTAGGCTGTAGCTATCAGTAATTTTGAGATAGATATATTTTTTTTTTTTTTTCATTTTTCCGTACTAGAAGTTGGACCAGCGATTCCACCAATGTATTCCGTTTTACTGTAGCATTAAAAGTTTTTAAGTTGCTTATGTCGTTATACTAAACGCGGCCATATATATATATATATATATATATATATATATATATATATATATATATATATATATATATATATATATATATATATATATATATATATATATATATATAGCCAAAACTAAAGAAGTTACCCGCATGATATCTCGAAAACTAAGATAGGTACAAGAAAACTGATAACATATATGGAATCAGCGTATGAAATTTGTATGAAAAAAAGGAAAAAATTTTTTTTTTTTATAATAAACATATTTGAGAATCAGCGTATATTTTTTTTTAGGGGGCTCGAGCCGACGGTGGGACAGAGGGGGGGACGTTTTCCATACCCCGTAGGGGAGGGGCGGAGGAACCCCCGCGACACCCAAATACCAA
Source organism: Trachelipus rathkii (assembly GCA_015478945.1). Classification (NCBI taxonomy): domain Eukaryota; kingdom Metazoa; phylum Arthropoda; class Malacostraca; order Isopoda; family Trachelipodidae; genus Trachelipus; species Trachelipus rathkii. Next base: position 24,011 of record JABUQX010016748.1, on the reverse strand, counting down.
AGAGCGGGGGTTCCGGAGACCCTCCCCGGAGGGGGGAAATAGTCCTACCCCGTCGTCCCCCAGGAGGCCGAGAGACCCCGACTCTTTGCATCTTTGCGGTTTACCCTGGGGTATTCTTTTTTTTAAAAAAAAAAAACTTTTTTCATACATATTTCATACGCTGATTCTAAATATGTTATTAGTTTTCTTGTACTTATCGTAGTTTTGGAGATATAAAAAAAAATAAAAAAAAATAAAAATTTTTTTTTTTCATTTTCCATACAAATTTCATACGCTGATTCCATATAGTTAATGGCCATTTTCTTGTACATCTATCTTTTTTTTAGAGATATCATGCGGGTATCTTCTTTAGTTTCACCTATATATATATATATATATATATATATATATATATATTATATATATATGTATAAATATTATATATTATATTATATATTATATATATAATATATATATATATAAATATATATATATTATATTATATATATATATTATATTATAATTATATATATATATATATATATATTATATAATGTATGTATATATATATATATATATTATATATATAATATATATATATATATATATATATATATATATATATATATATATATATATATATATATATATATATATATATATATATTAAATTTTCATCCATGATTGAGAGGAAACTCGGCACAAATTAGAATAAAGGAAAGTGTGCTTTGAGAAAACTATGGCCTACTATGGCTACTACTTTTACTATGGCCACATGAAATTCTTCTGGTCTACTTCTGGATTGCAGAAAAAAAAACGACCAAATTCAACCAAGCAACAGCAACCCACGTTGGTGACAACAACTGTTCTAACAAATTCAGTAATTATAAGACTGAGAATAAATCCATCCATTTCTGTGGAAACTGTACAATTTAGAATTCTTAGGAAGGTAAGAGAACGAACCCTCATGTAGTAGCAACATTCTGCCGGGGTGCTCCTGGGTTACAGGAAGCACAACCAAAGTCGAGCAACTCTAAAATGGGCACAACTGTTTCTACAGATTCAATTAATAATTGAAAAAAAAATTCACCTACGTCTAAGGAAACTTCGTATATTTTGGAACCCATAGAAGGGTGTTTGAGAGATTTCCATTAAGACCACGTGAGATTTGATCCTGAGTTACAAAATAAAGTCAAACAATGTCCATCAGAGCGGTTAATAAGTATAGATTTAACGCAGACGTGGTGAAATTATTCTTTTTCATATTATAACTAATATAAATAGACGCAACAGTTGTTTTCATTTTGACTTTGCTTAGCAAAGCCGATTGCAAATGTTATTTGGGAACCGCACCGTAATGCTATATTTCCCCAGTAGAGGTCTCCCAAGCACCCTTCAACGACCAAAGCCACCCTGCAACTGGTAATATATATATATATATATATATATATATATATATATATATAGTATTATATATATATATATATATATATAATATATATATATTAATATATATAATATATATATATATAATATATATATTTTAAAAGGAACTTGTCCTTTAAAATGCAGTAAACCGATATATATATATATCGAACGAACGATGTAATATATATTTTTTTTCCGATTATTTCAAGGCAATAGTGCTTAAAGTTGCCAATAAGTTTTTTTTAACTAAAGGAAACCCAAGATTAAATCCCAAAAGATGGAAAGAGTCCAGGCCTCCGCCTCGTCCCCCCCTCTGTCCCTCCGTCGCTCGACCCCTTAAAAATAATTTAAAAAAACATTAAGAGGATAAAATTCTTAGAAACAAACTCGATCCTAAATAACTAATTAAAAAAATATTAGTCATAAAACTAATATGGGTCACACTAAAATTATTAAAGTTTGAAGGAGGCTGCGTTCGGCGATTTCGATGTGTTTTTATATGTAAACTCTTTTTAAAAAGAGGTGTGCCTATATATATATATATATATAATATATATATATTATATATATATATATATATATATATATATATAATATATTATATATATATATATTTATAATAATAATAATAAATATAAATAATATATATTATATATATATATATATATATATATATATATATATATGGCAGCTTTAGTATATCCGTCATATATATCTCAAAAAACTATTGAATGCTACCTACTAAAACGCAATACATTGGTAGAATGCTGGTCCAATTTTAGTACGGAAAATGTAAAAAAAAAAAAAAAAAAAAAAAAAAAAAAAAAAAATTATATTTCAAAAAAAAAAAAAAACTAAAGAAAAAAGAAAAAATTTTTGGAATCCTGGAAAATTTTACATAATAAAATGCTTTATACGGCATAACTAGGGGCTCGAGCCGACGGGGAACATAGGGGGGGACGTTTTCCATACCCCGTAGGGGAGGGGCGGAGGAACCCCCGCGACACCCAAATACCAAAGAGCGGGGGTTCCGGAGACCCTCCCCGGAGGGGGGGAATTAGTCCTACCCCGTAGTTCCCCGGAAGGCCGAGAGACCCCGACTCCTGCCATCGGTGCGGTATACCCTTGGGGTATTCTTTAGTAAAAAAAAAAAAAGCAAAATTTAATAGAAAGTCTATTTATTTTAATAGAAAGTCTATTTATTTTAACGAGAAACCAATAAAAGGTCTCTAAATAGGCCTTCTAATCATATTACTATAATTATTAACAATAATTTTTTATTTTTTTTTATTTTTTTTACATTTTCTTATGTGAAATTTTACCAGGATTCCAAAAATGTATTCCATTTCGCTGTAGCTATTGTAGTTTTTGAGATATATTTTTTTTTTTTTTTTTTTTTTTTTTTTTTTTTTTTTTTTTTTTTTTTGCTGCACTAAAATTGGACCAGCATGTCCAACCAATGTATTCCGTTTTACTGTAGCATTAATAGTTTTTCGAGATATATATGACGGATATACTAAACGCTGACCTATATATTTAATATATATATATTATTTTTATTTTTTTTTTAATATAATATATATAATTAGTTTATATATATATATATTATAGTATATATATATATATCTATATATAATATATATATATATAGTATATTATACGAGCATTTGTACGAAAACTTGAAGCCTAACGACATTTGTCCGGAAATGAAAATAAGATTGAAATAAAAACGTTTTGAAAAATACTTTATTCAAAACTTAACCTATGCATAAACTAATCAAATTCATTTATTGGCCCAAATTTATTTACACGATGTTATTATAGTATATTATATATATATATTATAAAAGTATACTTACATATATATATAATATATATATATATATATATATATATATATATATATATATATATATATATATATATATATATATATATATATATATATATATATATAAAAAAAATTTTACTTAACACACACACAAAAAAAGAGCTCAAATAAAAAAAAAATTTCACAGATATCCTCTATGATACATAAATAATTAGTTTTAATGAAAAAAAAAAAAAAAAAAAAAACAATTCATATCTCAAAAAACTACAATAGCTACAGCGAAAAGGAATACATTTTTGGAATCCTGGAAAAAATTTTAGTAAGGAAAATGTAATTAAAGAATACCCAAGGGTATACCGCACCGATGGCAGGAGTCGGGGTCTCTCGGCCTTCCGGGGAACTACGGGGTAGGACTATTTCCCCCCCTCCGGGGAGGGTCTCCGGAACCCCCGCTCTTTGGTATTTGGGTGTCGCGGGGGTTCCTCCGCCCCTCCCCCTACGGGTATGGGAAACGTCCCCCCCTGTTTCCCCGTCGGCTCGAGCCCCCTTACATTGCCGTAAATACCTTTAAAAAAAAAAAAAAAAAAATTTGCAACTAGAACAGGTAAAAAAAAAAAAAAAAAAAAAAAAAAAAAAAAAAAAAAAAAATTTCATTTCGACCCTAGAACATCTATTTATGTATCATAGATGCTACCTGTGAAATTTTTTTTTGATCCGAGCTCCCGTTCCGTGTGGGCGTTAAGTAACTTTGTACTATATAATTATATATATAT
>JABUQX010016748.1:10000-12500 GCA_015478945.1 Trachelipus rathkii | reverse complement strand
TGTGCTCTATGATTAAACTCAGTTTCATCAAGCTTAATTATCCCATGTCTTCGAGGACTAAAGTATCTTGAGCAGATGCAGTTAAAATATTTTAGTATGCTAGTTTGCAGACTTCAAAATCAATACCAAAAAACGTTCATGTGTATGAAAATAAAAGAAAACTTATTAAATTGGCAAGTGTAATAGATCCTAGGTTTAAGCCGGACTGGTACTCTGAAGAGCACAGTTCATTTTGAAAGAGGCCACAGAAGCTTCTAATATCGATATTGCATTATACGAGGATATACCGGGGTCAAGTTCAGGAAACCTTCCACCATAGAGGAAGAAATTGTTCTGTCTTATGGCTTCCTCAACTCTAAACTTGCCAGACACAAACCAAATACAGGAGCACATAAATGTTGAAATAGAGGAATATTTCAGTCAACCTTGTATTTCTGAAGAAAGGGATATACCAACACTGGAAAAACCATGAAGAGAAGTTTCCTACACTTCCAAAGCTGGTACAGAAATATTAGCTTATTCCTACATCTTCACCCGTGGAAAGGATGTTCAGCATCGCTGAAAAAGTCTCCCCCCCCCCAGCCCCTGACATGTACGTTGACCAATTAGAATTTGAAACTTTGTTTACGAAATGCAACAATAAGTAAAATTAATTATTCTGTCTCTTAAATTATATTTTTATACTTGGGGATAAAGAATTATAAAAGGTTTACAGAATTTATTAATAAACTCATAATTATTTTCAAATATTTTTATTCACTGTTTATCTTAATTTGATTTTTGTGTATTTTACTATATTGTCTACAACAATTCAGAAATTAGGAATGGATCTCAATAGTAATAATTACTACTGTTAATTACTACGCCTTTATATATAAATAGAAATGTTCTTGTACTTAAAGTACAATAAATATTTCCTGTACTCGTACCTTTAACAATTCTGTAGTACTTGTTCTTATGTACAGTGGCTTGTACTTGGGCGTCCCCGAGAAATTTTGACACCACAAAAGTCAGGGCCCAGAGATAGGCTAAAGTAAAGGTATCGATGTTGCGTCTGGTGTCCGTTAAGTCTGTTAAAATAAATTGTTTTTATACAATGTATAAGGCTCTTATACATATAGGTAATATAAATGAGAATTATTTTTTAGCGCCATTCAAATTTACTGACCTAAGCATATTAATTAGGTGAGGTTTGAATTAATGGTCGGAAAACCTTATTGGACTTTTCCCTAAAACATATTTGTGTACAATAATATTACATCTTAAGACTTAAAAGTGAAGAAAAATAACTAAATTGATTTTAAAATAGTATTATTGTGTACAAATATTTTTTCTAAATTTCACGGAATCCGGACAGCACAAAGAACATTCAAATTCAAAATAATTTATTGAATTCATAGTTCTAAGACGAATAGTATCCTAAGCTAAAATGTACGTTTTGTAATATATATATTTTATTTTAAAAGTTTAATAAATTATCAATATAATCAAATGGAAAATTAAGTCATGAAATAAGAAAATTAGTAGCAGATAAAACTATAAAAATCGCATTAAGGAACTAATATCATTAATCTTAGAATTAATATTAGAATTTCATTAACTATATATTACTTATAGTTTTGGAGAATTAATGAAGCTTCATATTTGATACACCATCAAATTATGGCTTTTTTTGATGTTAAATCAATTTAGATATTGTCTTCGAAGTTCAACTTATTTTTGTACTTTGTTTTAAAGTTCATGATAGGGATATGGATAAAACTCCATTGTTAAGATAGGCTGTAGCAAAGTGTATCGGCTTTTGAAAGATTTTGCTGTTCTTGACATCCGAAAATTAACAATTTGCCTTGTTCTAAAATTCAATGCTTTGGAGAAGTTTTAGTAGTAGCTACCTCTGTCAGTGCTTCAGGCTCTTCTGGCACATCAGCAATTTTACATTGATGAGATTCCTAACTTCGTTGACAGTATGTGAATCAAATGAATCAATCTCTGGACAATAATCAGAAAAGATCTTTTGAGTTTTGTAAGGTACCCTGTAACTGGATTCTTGATGTCGCCAAATGATAGATATTTACAATCTTTCAAAATAAAACACAGCTAACTTTGGAATGGCAAACCATTTTGTGTTTCTTACAATTTCTGATTCCAATATTTATATAAGTTTTAATCATATTCTGAAATCTTTTCTCTGGCCTAAGTGCTACTGGTATTTTGAGTATCCAGATGACCCAAAAGAAATAAATTGGCTAGTTAACATTTTTGAAGTTTTTCAGTCTTAAAGTGTGAAGTAAATTACAAATTAGATTATAAACAATAAGGCTATATAGATCTGGCACCCTCGAGCAGTAGGCGTATATAGAGCTGACACCATAGAGCGTCTTCCATAGTCATACTTTTTTTTCCTTTGGTCAATTTATTACTGTTCTGTCAGTTTAAAAGATCTTATAATTTAGTCTGGTACTGAGTAGACTGAGAAACAAACTGGGAACTGAAAAAATCC
>JABUQX010016748.1:0-2500 GCA_015478945.1 Trachelipus rathkii | reverse complement strand
ATCAAGTACAACCAAATAGAGAAATTTTAACATCTTTTCCCAATGTGACTTCATATTTGTTTGCGTTAATTTCCATAATTCCTGCGTTGTAGTTAAATATTTGTGTGCATACTGCAACGCCTGTTGCGTAGGTGAAAAACTATCCTGCAATTTATGATTAGGATATCTAAGCACAGAGGTCTCTTTTTCGTACAGGCCGGCCCTTAAGTGCCATACTACACGCATATATCAGCGCACATATACACGCAGAAAATGAAGCCTTGTCAGACAAGCCAGATGCAATCTCTTCAAAAAACTTCTCGATACTTCAAATCGTTTTCGATCGAGAAACAGACGAAGAATCTTGGAAGTCCCTCTTCGTCACAACTCATCACAACTCAATCCCTCGTTTTTTTTAAAAAATAATAAAATTTCAAAACATTAATTAGGCCTTCTAATAACTTGCAAAAAAGCCTTTTTATTTCATGACATTGTTGGGGCCATTTAAACCCCATTATTATTATTATTTTATTTATTATTATTATTTTATTATTATTATTATTATTATTATTATTATTATTATTATTATTATTATTATTATTATTATTATTATTATTATTATTTATTATTTATTATTTATTATTTATTATTTCATTTATTATTATTTAATCTCATCTCATCTATTTTTTATTTATTATTTATCTTTTATTATTTATTAATTTATTATTATTATTATTATTATTATTATTATTATATATATATTATTATTATTATTTATTATTATAATACTAAGAATCTCACATACATATATTATTATTAATTATTATTATTATTATTTTCTTATTATTATTATTATTTTTATTATTAATTAATAAAATTCATTATTCTTTTCATTATTATTATATTATTTATTTTTTATTATTGATTATTATTATTATTATTATTATTATTTTTTTCAAGGTTCTAGTCATTTAATTTTTCCATTATATAGTCCTGTTTCATTTGATGTTAAATAAAAACCAACCAACCAGTATTTATATGATGTTATCATGGTTTTTGGCGATTTGTATAGAGGAGAGCAAAACCTCTGTTAATTTGATCACGAATGTATATATATATATTTTAATTGTGAATGTGTATGTTTTTTAATAACACTAATGATGGATAGACATTTACTCCGAAACGTCTGATGTAACTAAATAAATAAATAAATTTGGAAATTCTAGTTGCTGTTTACGCTTTTATCCTAAAAATATACTACCTAATAATATATATAGTATATATATATATATATATAGTATATATATATATATATATGTATATATTATAATGTATATATATTAATTATATTATATTTATATATATAAAAATATATATTTTATATATATATATATTATACTGCCAATTAAACGCAGTTAATTATAGATAATATAAAGATAAAATAGACTCCTTGAGTGATTCTTCACTTACGGAGGATAGGTCCCGGCCCTCACGACAGAAACTGTTAATGGCCAAGCGTAGATATTGACAACAAGAACAGCATAAAAGTACGCGACTTAAACCTATGAAAGAGGGCTCTATTCAATAGGAATAAGGACGGGCGCCTATGGCAGGGACAGATACCTCAGCCATGCATCTCCGCTTGCACTCGGGTCAAGGAAGGTAACACAGGACCCATGTAAGGAGACCACTCTAGAATCGGAGTATAATTTGTATAGATGTTAAATACTGGCAATTCAAACGCAGGTTCAATTTGTAATAGATACCAAATAATCCTTGCAGTGATTCTTCACTTACAGGATTAGATTCCGATCTAGAGTGGTCTTCCTTACATGGGTCCCTGTGTTTATCCTTTGACCCGAGTGCAAGCGGAGATGCGTGGCTGAGGTTATCTGTCCTGACATAGGCGGTCCTTATTCCTATTGAATTGAGCACTCTTTCATAGGTTTAAGTCGCGTATCTTTTTAGCTTGTCGTGGTCGAGTGGTAACACGCTTGGCATACCATTGCGCGGAGGGCCCGGGATCCGTATCCTGGTAGCTGAAGAATCGCTCAGGAGTTTTTTGATCTATACAAAATTGAACTGCGGTTTAATTGCAGTATTTAAATCTATACAAATTATACTCCGCAATCTAAGTGGGTCTTCTCTTACATGGGTCCTGTGTTTCCTTTGAGACGAGTGCAAGCGGGAGATGCGTGGCTGAGGTATCTGTCCTGCCATAGGCGGTCCTTATTCCCTATTGAATAGAAGCATGCTTTCATAGGTTATAGTCGCGTATCTGTTTTTAAGGCTTGTGCGTGGTCGGAGTGGTAAACGCTTGGCATCCGTTCGCGAGGGCCGGGATCTAATCCTGGTAGGTGAAGAATCACTCAAGGAGTTACTTTTATCTATATATATATATAATTATAGTATTATATATATATATATATATATATAATAATATGTATATATATATATAATATATATTATATATATATATGATATATATATATTATATATTTTATATATATATATATACTAA
>JABUQX010016747.1:10000-34049 GCA_015478945.1 Trachelipus rathkii | reverse complement strand
AGTGCGCTTGAAGAGTGATGCTGAAGGACTGAAGCATAAAAATTTGATTGAAGAGTCTTGCTAACGGATAGAAACATAAAATTTCTGCGATTGAAGTTCTGCTGAGGGATAGAAACATAAATATTTTGTGCTTGAAAAGTCTTGCTAAAGGATGGAAACGTAAAAATGCTGTGATTGAAGAATTATTCTAAAGGATAGAAACAAAAAAATGTTCTGATTGAAGGATCTTGCTAAAGGATGAAAACATAAAAATGTTGTGATTGAAGAGTCCTGATAAAGGATAGAAACATAAAAATGTTGAGCTTGAAGGGTCCTGCAAAAGAATATAAACATACAAATGTTGCGATTGAAGAATCCTGCTGAAGGGTGGAAACAAAAATGTTGTACTTTAAGATTTAATAATGTCTGGTCTACTATAGGAAAGAAATATCAATAAAAAAATAAAATAAAAATAAAAATTAAAAAAAAAAATAAAAAATATTATAAGAAATAAATAAAAATAAATTCGGTCTAAAACTTATACAAATTGCTTTATTATTAAACTTGTCTGTAAAGGAATTCATTTTTGGTATCCTTGGTAAATTTTGATATAGGAGAAAATGTGTTAACAAATTTCAGAAACCAAAACCTAAGAGATATGTTATCATAATTATTTGTTATAATATATTATAGTAAATGCTGTACTTATAGAAAGAATCATGTTTACGAGAATTTTCTATGTAACTTTATTTTTCATTATATAAAAGAAAAGCAGTTTTCGAGTTAATATATTATCTCATTATGAATATTTTAATATTACTCTAAAAGTTTGTGTTATATATCTTTTCTGGGTCGGGTTAGAAGCCTTAGAGCTACCGTATGGTCTGGTCTGGAGGTCTATCGGTCCTTGCCTTGTGTGTGTATCTGGTAGGTGTGTAGGACTGAATTTCCAATCCCCTCATTCCTGGGTGATGATGTGGTTGGTACTTCACGGATAATCCCTTTTACACCGCATATTCTTTATTGGTATGTTTAAATGAGGTATGTCGCGGGCGGTTCCTACCGCCCCTTCCCATACGTAGGGTATGAACAACGTCCCCCCTATGTGTTTCACCCTATTACGGCTCGAGCCCCCTTAAAATTGAAGTTCAAACCTATTTACTTAAAATAATATATTATATATTAATAGATTTGGGATATATTATTACGTTATATTTGCAATTTATTTTTTTTTCTTTTTGTTATGATATTTGTGATTAAATTAAAATTTATATTTATAATAATTTTTTAATTTTTATTAAAAGTTTTGCGTTATTTATTGATTTATATATATTTATTAATATTATTATTGCGATTTATATTAATAATTATATATAATATAAATATTATATTTTAAATTTATATTTATATTTTATTATTAATTTTTAAATAATATTATTCTTATTATTTATATTAATAATTGATTACTCTAAAAATAAAAGTATATTATATAATAATTTTTATTTATATATATTATTATAATATATATTATATGTTATTTTAATTATTATTATTTATAATATATATTTTATTTATTATTAATATATATTTTTATATATATTATTATTTTAGTATATATATAGTTTTATTATATATATTTTATTTTATTATATATAATTTTTAATAAAATTTGGCTTATTGCTTTAATTTTTTTATATATATAATTAGAATTTTTAAATGTTCTTAAATTGTGATTTAAATAGCTTTTATGTATCACTATTATTTATAATATTATACTATTTATATATTTATATTATTATATATATATATAATTTATATATAATATTATTATATTTTAGTATATATTAACATTATATATATTTAATGGTTTTTGAACTCTTATTATATACATGATTCTACTGTATAAATATGAGCTATATTTAAATATTTTTTATATTATTATTATATTTTACAGTTAAAATTGCTATATAATTTTTTATCTTTTATAAATTATTCTAATGGTATATTTAAAACTAATATTATATATATATTAGTAGTATCTAATTATGTTATAACTACGTATATATAAAAATCCATTATCAACAGATACAAAAAAATAGCCAAATTTTTTATATTTAATCTTTTTTTATTTTATTTTTTTAACATTTCCCTACCCTAACACAAAGATTTAACAAAGGAATTCCAAAAACGTTCTTTCATTCCCTGTAGCTTTTTGTAGTTTTCGAGATATGATTTTTTTTTTTTTTTTTTTTTTTTTTTTATCTTTTTTTTTTTAAACAGTTTCCGCAATAAAATTTTGCCAGAATTCCAGCAATGTATTCCTTTTCCCGCTAGTTGTTGTAGTTTTTGAGATATGGGATTGTGGCTCTTCTAGAGGCTGGCCTATAATCATATATATATATATATATATATATATATATATATATATAATATATGTAATATATATATAATATATTAGACTTATTTAGTTATATATATTATATATTAATATGTTAGTATATATATATATATGAGGTATAATTTTTATAGGAGGGATATTTTTTTTTTGGTTCATTTTAATTATTATATAATAAGATGTTTTTCTATATTTAAATTCATAGAAAATTTAAGATCTATATATTATAATTATATATAGTATATATATATATTTATTACATTTATTTATGTATATATATATAGAGTTATAATATATATATGTATATTATTTTATATTTTATATGTTTGTTATTTTATTGTTATTTCTGATTTATATTGTTTAATTATGTATCTAATTTATTTATTATTTTATTTTATATATATTATATATATATATGGTATTTTATATTATATATATTTATTATTATTGATAGAGTTTATTTATATTATATATTTATATATATATAGTAGGTTATATTTATTTATCTTATATATATATATATAAAGTAAAAATATGTAGTTACAATATATGAAAAAAAAATTTTTATGTGCATATATTTTAATATCTACTTTTTTAAATTGTAAGTTCAGTTATTTGATTTTATTTATTTTATTATTATATTTGAGTGTATTATTAATAGGATTATGATTATTTATGGATATGTTCTTCTTTATTAATTGATTTATGATGATATATATATATATAGTAATACTTTATGCTTATTAATTATATAGTTATATGAGTCAGTATATGTATATAGATATGGGTATATATATATGATAGTTATATCGTATAGTTCTTATATATCGTTGTGATATATAAGTTTTTCATGTACATCGAGACTATGATCATAGTTTATTATATATCATAGTTTATTATAATATGATAAATTCCATTTTATATATGTATAGGCTTATATTTAGTATTTATTAATGAATTATATATACCGTATAGTATATTAGCGTTATTAATATCTATTATACAGGTAGGTGGGTACACGATCTCGTTTTTACTTGCTTATCGGCGCCTAGAGTGGGAGTGGTCGTTATCCGTTAGCGTCTTCTGTGCCGTTACTAACGGAACTATTCTTTTTTGAGTAAACGAGTAACGAAACCGTTGACTTTTTTTTCTTTCATTGTACACCGCTCCTGCAATTATAGTCTCCGTTATTTGCTTTCTCCCGTTATTTTTGTTTCCTTCCGTTACTCTTTTTTAGTCGTGTACCCATTTGCTATTGTTCGACTTGGTTTTGAATGTTTGATTTTTAACTCTAATTTGTTTTTGACCTCTCTAATTCCTTGTTCCGTGTTCTGTTAGCCTAAATAAATCTTCGTTTTGTATATGATTTATTTATATATATTATATATTTTTTAAATTGTAGATTATTATTATATTATATAATAATAGGTATTTTTATTATAGTTTATTTCATTATTAGTATTATATATATATATATATATTATATATATAATATATATATATATATATATATTATGTATATATATATATATTATATATATATATAATATATATATATATATAATATATATATATATAGTTATATATAAGGTTATAAGGGGAATCTGCATAGAATTATGAATAGGAAGGTGCTTTCGTGATATTTGAGTGAAATAAATGTTCTTAAATTGTTGGTGGGAGTGATCATCATCTTCGTATATATAGCCTGCAGTCCTACATTTGGCTAAGTTTAGTTGAAGAGGTGATCTAGTGAATGTGTGTGGGTTTTGGGATGGTGCAAGAGAGAAAGGGAATATTGGTTATTTTGGGGGACCGTAAAGCTCATTTAGTAATGTTGAGGGAGGGTAATGGGTAGAGGTAGAGATTATAGTTGAAGAAAATGGTAAATCTGGCAGGTATAAACTATGAAATTAACTGGTGAACTATGATTAAGGTAACGGAGGTCGAGATTTTTTGTCAGTATTGATTGGATTTGGAGTGTTGTGTAAGCAAAGCGTTTTTTTATGGAGGGTATAGTTCCGGGGATTGGAGGAGAGCAGAAATAGTAACCGCATTGGTACATAAAGGGTCGGGTAGTGGTGAAGTGTAACTGTAAAGGAATTATAATGGGTGATATTAAGTTTATAGATTAAATGGTCTGTCGTGAGGAGACATAGTAGTGGTTAATTGGTCTTTTTGATCGATAAGAATGAGTCGATATGACTAAGGACATGATTGTGAAGACAAGGTTTGTCATCTTAGAAGTCGTAAGAGGATTTTGTGGATCAAACCTTTACATTGAAACAAGATTGAGAAAATGAGGGAGAAAGATTTTTAAATATTGCTATTAATTTTTTTTTTGGATTTTAATTATATTCAAAAAGATACCGTATATATGATTATGTAAGGGTGCAGTCTCTTCGGTTGTTGTTATTTGAGTATATTGGTGTTGTGTGTATTAGCTTTCTGAATTGGAATCATAGTGTTAATTCAATTGTGTGCAGATGGGATGGGGTTTTATTATAATAATCATAGGATAAAATAATTTTAAGTAATAAGGAAATTTGGGGGGGGTGTAGTTATGTTTTGGTGATGCAAGAGGAGGTGGTGTATAGAAAGATGGAGAATGGAAAGAGGTAGTGGAAAGGTGCCCTAACCTTAACATTATATATATCTGTAAGGATATTTGATTTTGTGTTAGCGAATCTGAGAGAGTATTGAGTAGGTATTGAGTAGATTTAGAGATTTGGCATTGATGAGGCAAAGGAGAAAATGCGACTCTTGACGTAGAACAAGAGTAAGGTTTATGGTTGTAGTGAGGACAGTCCTCTGGTGGGTGTGAAATTATGTTTAGAATGGTGACAGCTGGAACAATAGTTGATTAGAGTTTAATATTTTAGTTTATATGGGATTTATAGTATTATGAGAGTTAATACTTTCCCTTTGGATTAAAAAGGTGAATGCGGAGAATCCAGAAGTGTAGCAGGAAAGTTATGTGAATGGGCAGAAGGTGGCCTTTGCATTAAATTATAGTTGATGGCTTTTATTAGTAAGGGACTTAAGTCCTTGAGTGCGGCTTCGCGTATTACATGCAGGATCGGGATTTTCTTAGTGTACTCGTGAGAGGTGCTATAAAATTGGAACGTGCGTTGATTAATTTTCTTTTAGATACCGATCATTAACGTCAATGTTATGCAAGAGGTAAATAGTGCGAGTAACGGAGTAACTAGGTACTTCGTTACTTTTCCTTTTCCAAAGAAACGGAAATAGTAGATTACGGAACTCTTTTTCTGAGTAATATCGGAGTTAACGATTAAATACGTAAAACTACTTTTTTTGAAGTTAAACGATGCCCCACTTCATTGATTTTTATATATAATATATATATTATATTTTATTATATATATATATTATTATTTATATATATATATATTTTATTATATATATATTATTTTATTTATTTATATATTACTTTTATTACATTATATTATATTATTTATTCTTATATACTATCATTATTATATATATCTTCTTTTTATTATTCATTTATATATATATCATTATATATTATATATATATTATCATTATATATATAACTATTATATTATATTCATACTACTATATCAATTATTATGGATATATAAATGTATTGATAAGTGTAGAAGTACTTTTTATTTTATATTACTAATGATTTTGATTTTATTAGTATATAGTAGTATAATAATCGTGAAAAATTTTTCAGAAGAGTTAATAAATATTATATATTGAAATATGTATATATTTTGCATATGATAGTATTGACATTTATATTTATATAATATATTATATTATACGAGTTATTATATGGCGAAGGCCTAGTATGCAATTCGTCATATTTTCTTGAAATTTACCTAATTTTGGTTATTAATATATCAATTTGTAAATTATTTTATAATGCTTCTTTACTTGATAGAATAATGTTTAAGAACTGTGTTGTTATTCCATCTATGTTTTTAATGTATGATATGGTAATATATATAATTCTAAGATTTTTGTTTTCAGGCGGATTATTCAATTTCCTTTAATATTATAGTGGTTTTAAAGGTTCAAAGTTAGCATTGGAAAATTAATCACTTCTCCGATGACGACATAACTCTTATATAATTTACAACATCCTATATGCCCTCAAGTGTAAAGTTTATTTTTTTTTCAATTTCATCAGATCAAATTAAGAATATGATAGGATAGAGATTCCTTTGGGTTAACGTTATCCTTTTTATTTATTTTTTATTTATATTAAATTTCATTAAATTAATATTTGTTGTTGATATTTTTACTTTTCTTATAACAGTATGGATATTTTTGTTTAATCATGATTATCGATTAACTTTGAATTTCCCGTACATATTGAGGTTTTAGCTTTCATTTTTAAAAGAACTATTTTTTTATTCAATTAACATTACGACATAAGTGTTTAAGGTTGAGTTTTTTCAACATAATAGTTTGCCTATAAACTTTTTATGTTTTTTTAAAGTTTTATATTTTATTGTTATACATTAACTCCAAGTATTTTTATTATTAAAAATTTATATTAGCGTCTATTTGAGTCATTATATATTATGTGTTGGCAGAAATGATTTTAACCAGTAGTGTAAGAATTATCTATATTATAATAATTATTATATATGATTATATATAGTTTTAGGTTTATTTTAATTATGTATGTTATTTATATATATATATATATTATATATATTATAGATATATAATATAACTATATATTATATATTATATATATATATATATAATAATATATTAATAATATATATATATATTGGTTTTGAACAGAAATTTGAAAAGAGGAAGAACTCAGAAACAAATTGAATATGGTAGCAGGTTAGAAAACGAAGACCCAGTATACCCAATAAGTCAGACCTAACGACTACACAAGAGCAATCCCTCCTACTTCGCATAATATCGCATGATGAAGAACCCACACCCCCAAGCATTTTATCAGTGCCCTAGCACCTCTGAACGAGTCAAGATGATGTGGTCCAGATTTCGGAGGCTATAGCGTTTCAGTTAGTATTGAAATCCACGAAAAAATGACATTGGTGAGAAATGCGGCCTAAAATTCAGAGAAATGAAAATCTATGACTGAGAAAAAGAAAACTATTCTAAATAGCAAAAACATACAGCAAATCACCTAAGAAAACATTTTATAATTTGGAAGAAATGCTTACCCACTTGATCATATTCCTAAGGCGACCCTAAAGGGAGCATTTTTTCAAGTTTTGTATTTTTTTTTATATCCACCAAATTAAAGTTCGGTCAGAGGAGTCCCCTAGCTCTTTAATTAAATAATGTAACAATAATTCAACTAATTAACAAAAATGTTTAAATATGATGATTGTGAGCGGCATAACAAACTCAGAGTGGCATAAAACTGTTGTTGAAGCTGCAAGATGGTTATTCTACCAGGTGACGTGTGCCGGTAGTACAATCCAAATTAACCAGCTATTAACTATAAGAAAATCAATAGAAGAAATATATAAAAAATATTATCTCAATAATTTCATGTGTGACATTTTTCTGGTATCAGTATTATGTTATACGCGTATTTAACAGCTTTCTGGGGTAAGTATCATGATAAGGGAGCGTGACAATGATTTTGTGCCGCTTGCGAATAGATGCCGAAGATCAGTCATTGAAAAAACCATTTTTTGAAAAGGGGAAGAAAATTGCCACATACCAATCAGTTCAGGTTCAAGAAGAAAATCATTTCTCTATGTGGGTACAGACTATAAAGGAAAAGCAATCGTTTATAAGGTAAGAGGGAAAGCACGTCGCCGTATATGATTAATGCAGAATGAAACCGCTGATAGTTTTCTGGAAAGGAACAATTATTTCCATAGGAGTTGCGCTATTTCGGCTAAAGAGTCGTATGAAATCATAGATGGAATTTATTATGGCTTTGTAGGAAACTGGAAACGCTTGACAGCAAAAACTCATTGTGAAAGCCCATTGACGAATTTTGTCCACGAAACCTATGAAGGAAATCTGTACATATCAACGAAGAATTGCGTGGGGCGTTGGGTTTCGATGGCTTGAATTCTTAAGCGATGTCTGGTTCAAAGGAGTTTAAACCAATCAAGTTATTTGGCAGGTAGGAAAAAGTTATAGAAAAAATAATTGGTCCTTGTTACAGTGCTATTTCCACACAAACAAGGATTCTAGTAGTAAATGATTATTGACACAAGAACCAAGAAATCCGGCAATAACTTAGTGGGAACTTATAAGGACATTATTACTTATTTTTTCGCTGAAGTACCGGTCTCTTGAGAAGAAATTAATGCCATAACTTTCACAAGCCTATTGCAGACCAGATGGTCCTGAACAACAACAAGTTGCATTAAAAGAGTGTTTAAGAGCAATTTGTGAATACGAATTAATTGAAGGAAATACCGCAACATAAGAAAAAAGCGGCTTTTTACAGCTTGCCATTCAGTGGTCTGGTAAAGTCGTCATTTCATCAATGGCTATGATATTGATTAACGTACGTAAGTAACTTCTGCGATTGTTGAGAGCCATGTAAATGCTCTCCTTCACAAATCCATAGACCTTGGATATTTCGTCAAAACCCTTCAGCATGCACATTCAAATCCATTTTGTGGTAAATAGGTTATTGATAAGCCATCACGGATAAAGATGAAGAAATAATATATGCACCAGATGAAGTTGTATAAAGACGCTAATCAATATTTCCGACTAGTATACTAAAACTGGGACTTATATCTGGAATATACACAGTGAATATTTTTGTAAGGTCAGTCAGCAACCTAGCATAGACAAGCCATTTATTCTCAAGTAGAACATATTCCTCACCGGTTCTGGAGAAGAATCCTTAATAAACTCCGTAATTTACTTGGATTTACTATATAACTCTGTCTTTGGTATATAATTAACGATTTTCTTACTGAAAATACACCTGCTTTATGCATTGGATATATCTACATCCTTGTACTCTAACATGTCTACATTCAATTAAACAAATCAGTAATGCGTTAAAGGAAAAGACAGCTTCATTTTAAATAGTTTTTGTTACCTCCTTAGGATAATGAGAAGAAGAAGCTTGACTTTGATACAAAAATTTTGAAGACAAGAAACTGTAAGTAGTGAAGAACTTAAAAGATCTATTTGATTGTCATCCAAGTCCTAAAAAGGAGACATGAACCTTTCATTAATTCCGTCGGACGAAAAAAGGCCTTTGGTAAATGATACTACTATGATGCCCACCTAATACACCCTCCAGTACAGTAGCCCAACACTCTTTCAGTACGGTCTGCTAAAGGATCAAGGGAGCTTGCCTGCGAAGTACTATGGAAGACGACAGGTTAAAACGGGCTGGCTAGAGTGATAGGTCGGTGAATAAGGCAGAAGATTTGATTTTTTTGAGCGAGATTAGTGATTATTTTACTGAAGAGCAGTAGTTGAATAAATTTTGCATTGGGGAGAGACCAGGAAATTACTCTCTTTAAATAATACCCAGTTTGGCAACTGCTCTTATATTGTGAATTTTCCATCATGGCATATTGTATTTGATATTCTATGTGTTTAATAAATATAATTTTTTTAAATATTAATCATTTAATTATACATACAAATATTTCTAGTTTGATGGTCCTTCTTTCTTATATATATATCATATATATAGTATGTATAGTATATAATGTAGTATAGTATATATATATATGAGTATATAGGTTAGTAGTATTATTAGTAGTATAATATATTATTATATATATATATTATATAGGTTAGTATATTATATATAATGTAAGTATAATATAATTAGGGATATATATATGAGGTATATATATAGTATATACGTCATATATATATATACTCAAGTTAAATTATTATTATATAATTATATATATATTATAGTATATATATATATTATATATATATATATACTATATATATAATAGCCTTATTTATATATTTAATTATATATATATAATATATATTAGGAGAGGTTTGCTATAGAGGAGGGCTAGAGATATGATATAAGATACGTTTATATATATATATATATATATATATATACTATATAATAATATTATATTATATATTATATATATATTTAATTATATATATATATATTATACTAAATTAATTTATATATTATTATAGTGATATAAATATATTATATATAGATATATATATATATATAGGTAATTATATATATATATATATATATTTATAATATATATATTATTAATTTATTATATATATGTAGTATTTATATATATATATATATAGTATATATATATATAATATAATATATAATATATTATATATATATATATATATATATATATATGTGATATATATAATATAATATATAATAGTATATAGTATATATATATATATATATTTTGATGTATATATAAATAGGCTCCTAGTAGATGTAAGTTTTTAAGGGCTGGCCCCCCCCTAGCTTGGAAAGCTGGCGACGCCCATTGTCCCGTTCCTCCTTTCCTACGAGAAGCGGGGCGATTCGGAGAATACTATACACACGGCAAGCCGAGTCCAGATATCCGTTCAGAACATAAGAAGTATCAAAGTAACTGCTTTATGTTCTTCAAAGTTCGAAGCAGTATAGGGATGCTGTAAAAGGTGTCTTTGTGGTCTTCATTTGTTGTAGGAAGTGGATCTTTGGAAAGTATAAGGGGTGGAGTTTGGTGGAATCTAAATTTAATAATCCTGGAGGGAGGAGATGGTGCCCGGAACGGAGACGGGCCAAGTATAATACTCCTGGTTGACGTTCAAAGATTTGTTCTGTGGGGAGAAATTTCGGGGGGACGCTTCCTGGAGAAATGGTTCTTGTTTTGGTATATGCGGAGCATCGCTCTTTTGTGTTAACTGCGCCCTGCGAATGCGTTATTTTTAATAATTGTATAGTGTTTCTGGTGGGGCCTAGGGGGGGTGGTATTGTAAATGGTAGAATACGGTACATGAATGGGACCGGTGGTTTTTTTCCTTCCCTTGATTCTCAGGGGGAATGTTGAAAAATGTTTGGTGTAAAGAAGATGTTCTTATAAAATGTGATTTAATGTAAATAATTGGCAAGCCTATCTATGTCAAGTATGGGCCGTCTAATAGCAGTGGTTCTCCCAGAGTGGGTAGTACGAGCGTACTCGTACCGGGGGTACGCAGAGTGATAACTGTGGGGGTACGACCAAGAGAGGTAGCGCTCATGAATGCACTTTCGAGGATGATCTATATCAAGTGAATGTGCAGGATATAGTATATATTGTATATATATATATTATATTATAATAGGTATATCTATATATATATTAGTAGTATTATATTATATATATATAGTATATATATTATATATATATATATATATATATATATATTTAATATCAGAGGTGGGCAAACCCGTCGCTCATTTAGGGGTAGTACGCTAGCGCACCTCCGCACCTCGAGAATAACGTAGCCCGCTAGCGCTCCTCCGCACCTTAATTCAGACCATCAAATACCTCCGCTTCGCCAAGTCCGCACGTCCGCCACGTCTTTACCGCTATATTAATTTACTGACTTCACAATAAGGTTTTAATATTAAAATATCCTTGACCAATAGTGAGTAAAAATTTATATTATATATTATTAGTGGGTGAAAATTGTGAAATGAATAATTTAATCAAAATCTCAAGTGTTGGTTCCTCTTCCTCCTCATGTCTATCTTCAAGAGGACAAGAGATCCATAATTAACCTGTCTTCAAAAAAGATTAGCTGCTCAAAGTTAAAAGCAGTTTAAGGTTGACCTCTTTGCCTCAAAATATCCCCACCCAATACTAAAATATTTCAGCTTTCTACAGCAGCAGAAACTCAGACAGAGGTGTATTATATTTTAGAACAAGTTCAAGCAACATTCTGCCTTTGCTGAAAGGGGAAGGAAAGATGCCCTTGGTGAGAGGAGTAGCTGGTGTTTAGTGTCGCTTGCCAGCTGTCCATTGCTAATTAGGTCCTCACCTAGATCATTCTGCCTCCCTTGGGAAAATATTTTGGACCACCCTGGTCCACGCCATAAAGAAGGTATGTTTCGTTCAAGATTCTTATGGTAGAATCTGCACATGGGAAGCACTCGACGCCTGCAGAGTCGATGCTTATGCTACGTATCAGCGTCTGTTACGCTATTAGTATTATATTATATCTATAGTATATATGTATAGAATAATCGAAAGAGACATAATTAGTTGTTTATATAATTAGTATATTAAAATAATATTAAATTTATATTATATATATATATATATATATATTATATAATATATATATATATAAGTAATCAATTCTGTGAAAACCGCAAATTATATATATATTATAATTAAATATATATAGTTTATTATTATATATAAATATATAATTAATATATATATATATATATATATATATATTTCCTACACTATATTTACATAAACACATTTTTTTCTGTTTTTTTTTTCATTGGTGTAGATATTTAATCAATTCTGTGTAAAACCCAAATATTATATATAGCACCATTATATATATATAAATGATAATATATATATATTAATGATTATATAGATTTTATACTTATATATTAATTTATATATAGTATATATGTATATTAATATGATATTATGGGTTTTACACAGAATTAATTTAGATATATGCCGTAGTTTTATATATAATGATATAATTAATTAAAGTTATAGTTGAGGGTAATAGCCATTCCAGTCTATAAAATCAATTTAAATGTAATCTTATTACCTACTAGAACATTAAGGAGTTTGAGATTGGTTTTGGAAGTTTAATTATTGAAAAACAAATAAGTCTTAGACTAAAAAGGATAACGAGTTATAGACTGACTTCATGGCAAGATCCAATGTTAGGCTCGGGCTGAGCCCCATTTTTTTTCAGCCCCCCCTAAAAATGGACATAAAGATTCGGTAATTTTCAGCAGTAGTTTGACTATATTAGTGGAACACCAAAATGTAAGCATTGTTTGTTGCCCTCGTTAAAAGACCGTTGTTTTTCTTCGGTGTTTTTTTCTGTGTGCTGTATGTCATTCTTTCAAGAAATTTTCAATTTTTTTCAAACAACCCATGTTTTTGACGATTCGTAAGTAAACATCCAACTTAACCAAAATTGTTTTTCGAAAATGACTTCAAGACTGTGAAAATAATGCATAGATAAGGTCGCATTACTACCCAATAGTACAGAACAGGTAGCAGTTTCTCGGGATTTTTTTGAGGTTGATGTGCTCAGCGTTGTCCAATTTCCAAAACCCATCTTTTTTTTTTATTTTTAAATTGAAAAATTGCGAAATTATTTAGTTGTTTTTATATCTTGTCCAGATCAACATCAATTTTCAGGGCTATATATGTAGTCTGGGGAGATGCACAATTTTTTTACTTAGATAATCTCTTTGTATATGCAACAGGTTTGGATTTGTTCTTGGAACAAACTTTTCAAAAAAAATTTTTGAATTATTTTTTTGTAATGTTTCTATTGAGTATACAAAAAAGTTATCTAACTAAAAGAGATGCAGTCTCGCCCGACTATACAGCCCTGAAAATTTGATGTTAACATGAACATAAAAAAAATATCGCAAATTTGTCCATATTGATCCGCTTTAAAAGCGGGTTTGCCTAAAATCGGAGGACGCCTGAGGCACAAATTCTCAAAATTCGAAAAGTACGTTCTGTACTATTGTATGGCTAATGACCTATCTATTGCCAGTATTTCAAGTTTGAAGTCATTTCGAAAAAATTGCAGAAGTTTTGATGCGAAGAATGTCAGAAACATGGGTTTTGCAAAAAAATGAAAATTTAGGCAAACGTAATCTAGTCACAGAAAAAAACCGAAAAACAACGTTTTAGAGGGCCAACAAAGCTACATTTTGGTGTTTATAAAGTCAAAATCGGCTTGAAAATTACGAATATTATGTCCATTTTTAGGGGGGCTTAAAATTAGGGCTTGGCCCGATCCGGCAATTGGATATTGGCCTACATTAAGAATAAAAATTATATTTTCTTAAATTCTAACCAATAAAGAATTCTTAATAATTAAACTATACTTTCATTTTTCAAAAAGGTGCGGAACAAAAGAGCGGAAACTTTTTTTGATCCACACGTGCAAGTCCGCTAATTTTCCTGAACGTCTCCCCAGCACCTGCCGCTAGTCCGCACCTATTTGGTAGTCCGGCCGGTCGTAGCGGACCTAGCCGTGACTGAGCGGACTAAAAAAGCGGAAGGTGCCCACCTCTGATATATATATATATATATATATGTATAGAGTTAGTATATAGGTTAGTTATATATATGATATATATATATATATATATATATATATATATATAGTAGTATATATTTTATAGGTATAGTAGATATATAGTATACTCGGGCAAATTTAAATGCATCACCCGTAAGATATAATTTAAACTGCTTTTCAATATTTGGGAAAGTGTAGGGCTACGGGTTTGGGTTTTATTTTGGTTCATACCTACTCGGGAGTGTGTATGGCTACAGGGTTATATATGCTTATAGGGTAACCAGGCGATGATGTAACGAACTAGCAGTAGGGAATTAAATGTTGGCATAGTAAAGAAAACGAGGTAAAAAACTAATGGATGAGTGATTATTATTTTATTTAACAACATACAACAATATTATACGTTGTCTGAGGATTACACTATGTGAAATGCAGGCAATAAGGTGTCTAATATGGTTGTACCTGGTGGGTTGGTTCCAGCCCTCCTGGCAACTTCCAACTTCCCCAAGGCGATTCGGCAAATTGATGAAATTATCCTGGAAATGGTCTGGTGTTCTGCGGGGAAATGTTGTTTCAAAGCGTTTTGCAGAAGTCTGCACTGGAGTGTGGAAGGAACATTTCACGTTGTTCGTTTGTGCGCGAGTAGTATGATGGTGGAATTTTTATTTTTTCTTTTTCAGATAACGATTTTGGCGAGTGGGTTCGGTCAGGGGGCATCGAATACTGCCTACCTATCAAATCCCAAACATGTTTCAATGGAATCTCCAATGTTCCGGGCTCCTCGCAAAGAAATGGCCAGAAGTCCCTGATCCCTCCTTGCTTGTAGGTCAGCGTTATAACGACCTGTGGCAGTGTGCCTGTGTGGCGTTGTCATGGAGTAAAGGCGGGAAAAAAGAGACTGGAGCTTCAGATAGAAGGACGATAGCAAAACGCGGCAGCTATATACTTCTTAGGGAGGAACGTCTTATCCCGCAGGATCCTTGTACAGGGCCCGCTTTGCGGGTTCCTAACATTTTTTTTTTTTCTTTTACTAGCTCACGATATCATGCCAGTGTTGGCGAGTCTATACCCAAACAATCATGCCTGATCCACGACCATCGAGACGAGTCACCTCCAAATGGAAGCCTTGGGGGAGGATAGTTGACAAAGACAGCAAAAGAGATGCTACGAAATTTGTTGCACTCCTGTGTCTCCAAATTCGCCGACGTCCATTTCTGGTCCCATCGTAGTGTGAACCTGCGACTCATGCTGTGAGTGTTCTATCTTCCCTAACGGTCTTGTGAAAAATGAACATTCGAACCCGATGCTCCCATCATCAGGAGAGGGCCGATGGCAAACCTTGTAATACGTACCCACTTTCATTCTGTCGTCTTCTCACCTTCTCACACGTAATGGGCACATGTTTGACCTCACGGAGCCTGTGTTGGGCAGCTGTACGCTTGTTTGGAAATCGATCACGAAGCACTGCCAGACGGGAGGAAATCTGTCACTCTTCTCTCGGCGGCGACTCTGACCATGTCCCCGTCTATCGCGTTGCTGCCTAGTCTCCCTGAATCCGACAAAGGGAGTTCGCTGACCGGGTCGATTGGTTTACCCCGATTTGCTGAGCCACCTGTCTCTCTGAGAATGGTCTGCTTTCGACAGTGTGATAACTCCTATCGTCGTGTTCCTCGTTATCCTCTGACGATGTCTTTTCCAATTGTGAGTCTTAGTCCTTTGTCACGTCTGGTAGATTCTTTACAGCATTTAGGTGTTAATGTTTGATCGTTTAAGTTTGGTTTGGTGTCTTGGCCATCTTGTTCTATGAAAGTACTTTCGGGATTTCGTAATTTGGTAGGTATATCATGTTTGCATTTATTTCCATTTTAACAGTGTAGTTATTACATTAGGAGATATTAGGTAGTCTACACCTCCGAAGTTTAGGCTTATGACCCATAATAAAATGATGACCAAACCCCTAAAGCTCTACATTTCCAAAATGAAAGAGTTTACTTATATTTACGGGTGATGCATTAAATTTGTCCCCGAGTTTAATGTATGTATATATATTATATATATTATTAATATATATATTTATATAATATTAGTATATATATATATATGATATTATATATTATATATAATATATAATATATATATATTATTTATATATATATATATATATATATATACTGATATATATATATATTACAGGCCTATAGGGTACAACTTATAAAATTATCTTCATCTTAAGGTTACGCGATCAAAAGAGTTTGGAGACGGGCCTCTATAGGAAGGATTTTGTTTCGGTTTGTAAATGGTGGATGGTAAATGAGTGTGGAAGGGAAGCAGCCTGTTATTGATTGTTAAGAAGCTTTGTTTTTGGGACGGCCTTTAGTTTTGAAAGTTGGATTGTAAATTAATCGTGAAGAGCCCGCGAGTGATATATATATATATATATATATATAGTATATATATATTATATATATATATATTATTATATATAATAATATATATTAGTATAATATATATATATATATATATAGTATATATATATATATATATAATCATATTATATATATATATTTGCAGACCGTTAGGCAAATTAGCACGCACCAGCATTTATACGCGTACTTCGTGTAATTAGCCTATGTATGTATATGAGTTATGTATACTTCATGTATTGCTACATACGTTCATGTGCATTGTTGCAATTTTTTGGGGACGTAATTTGGTTGTGTTGTTTTCGTTGGTTTGATATATAGGGTATATGGCTGTAATATATGAGTTGCATAGTACTATAATATATATAAGTATTGATATATGATATTATATATTATATATATATATATATAATATATATATATATATATATATATAGTATATGGTAAAAGTTCTGTGAACTGCCCACACGGAAACGGGAGCTCGCGGAGTCAAAAAAGGAAGAGTGTTTTCGACAAGGGTAGGCCCTCTATGATACAATAATAGAAGTTTAGGGTCCGAATATGAAAAAAAAAAAATCAATATCTCAAAAAACTATAAATATGCTACAGCGAAAAAGGAAATGACATTTTTGGAACCTGGTAAAATTTTTAGTAAGGAAAATGTAATTAATAGAATACCCCAAGGTATAGCCGCACCGCATGACAAGGGTCGGGGTTCTCGGCCCTTCCGGGGAACTAAGGGGTAGGAACTATTTCCCCACCTCCCGGGGAGGGCTCCGGAACCACAGCTCTTTGGTATTTTGGGTGTCGCGGGGGTTCCTTCCGCCCCTCCCCTACGGGTATGGAAAACGTCCCCCCCTGTGTTTCCCCCGTCGGCTCGAGCCCGCCTACATTGCCGGTGTAATACCTTTACCAAATAATATATAATAATCTCTCGCCACTAGAACAGGTAAAAAAAAAAAAAAGAAAAAAAAAGAAAAAGAAAAAGAAAAAAAAAAAAAAAAAAAAAAATTCCATTTCGACCTAGAACATCTGATTTGGAATGTATCATAGATTGCCTTACTTGTGAAAATTTTTTTTTTGTACCGAGCTCCCTTTCCGTGTGGTCGTTAAGTAACTTTGGTGTCCTAATATATAATATATATTATATATATTATATATATATATATATATTTATATATTATATTATATATATATATTTATATATATTAATATATAATATAATATATATATATATATATATAGGTGCATATATATATATATGTATATATGATATATATATATTATATATATATATATTATAGTATATATATATTATATATATATTTGATAATATATATAATAATATATATACTCATATATATCTATATATATTATGATATCATATATATTATATATATATTTATATATAAATATATATGTATATTTTGTTTTTCTTTCTATAAAGGAATCTGGATAAGCGAGCTGTTAATCATACTTAACATAAGTTGATGTTTTTTGCATATTAAATCCATTGCAAAATTTGGCCTAGTCTGTAGAGATTATTAATCTGGATAGCGTTCACGAACAAATTAAATGAGCATATATTGCAAAGTTGGAGAGAGAGATCGGGATTTCGAGCTTGGCCGCCGTCCTGAACTGAAATACTCCGTTGAAACTCGAGTTCGCCCTTGCGAAGCAGCTTCTAGGAAGCGTGAGTTCGTGATGATATCCCACTGAGCCCATCGATGAATATAAGAGTATGAGACGAAGAATTTGTAATTTAATAAGTAAATTTTTGCTTTAGTGAAGATGCTCTTAAAGAAATTCGAATATGTTTACTTATTTTTATTATTATTGATAGTATTAATATTATTTATGTATTATTTTATCTATTATTGATTGATTGATTATCGATATTAATTCGCTTATATATTGTTGTTTTTATATCGACAATTTTGTTATTATTAATTAATTAATTATTATTATTATTATCATCTATATGCTATTAATTTTAATGTATAGTGTTAACGCTATAGTATATATATATAGTATATAGTTAGGTATGAAGTATAGTAGTTATATTATATATATATATATTACTTTGATATATATTATATATAATTATATATATAATATATACTATATATTATATATATATATATATATATATATAACTATTGTGGGGATACTATATATATATATAGTATATAGTATATAATATATTATATACGTATATAGATTTAGTTATATAGGTATTTTTGTATTGTTATATATATATAGTTATATATGATAATATAGTGTATTTTATGATATATAATATATTATATTCGTGTATATATAGTAAGTACATTATACATATATATATATATATATATTTATATATATATAATATTATGATAGGATTATATATATATAATTAGTATATATAGTTATATTAATATATATATATATGATAATAATATATATATATATTATATATATATATAATTTTATATATTATATATATACGTAATATATATATGTAGTAGTATATGGATTATATATATATATATATATATATAATTATATATAGTATATATATATATATATATGCATAGTATCTATATTAGTGAGGTGGTATATTATATTATTATATTATAATGATTAAGAATCCTGGATTGTTTAAAGGGGGTGATAATTTTCGGATAACGTTCAAACTTGCAACACATATAGCGGTAGCGTCAGCTTTCCTGGCTGCATAATTTTCATGCCTCTACGCTCCTTAAAGTGGGTGTTTTTGAGTCTTTATTTGGGTATTTAACCTTGGTAGACATGGAAATTAAATGACCAACATGCTTCAGTGAAGGATAATAGAGTCTGAACTGAATCATGTTGCGGATCACGGTGAGGGTTCGTCACATATGTTGGAGTCAAATCTTGAAATCTGTATGCAAACGTATAATAGCTCAAGTAAGGTGTCTTTCCCTAGGTTAACGAACCCAAAGAACTTGATTTTAAGGATTTGAGTACCCTCTAGGGTGACTAAAGGCTCTTAGGATTGAGTTCCTTAGGAAAAAGAAGAAATAAAGGTGAGACATATGGAATGCTTAAGAGAGGAAGCAGGAGAAAGGATAAAGAAGAAATAAGAACAAGGCAGAGAGGGAGAAGGTACACAATGAGGTGCATTGAACCGGAGCCGTTGCAGGTACCAGAGTTTTATTCTGCCTGCAATCATATAATAGACCAAGTAAGATGTTTACCCCTGTTTACCATCCCTTAGATTTATATTTTGAGGCCTTCTTCATCTTCAAGAATGTCTGAGAGCCCACAAGGGGGGGGATCCCAGAGGATAAACGAAATAAAATATAGAGTGTATAGCATTTGAAGGAGCCAGAGTCGGAGAAGGAGTCGGACCGACTCCTGAGTAGAGACTGAATGAAGCTGAAAAGAGAGGTGGGTACGAGAAGTACGGCGCTTGAATCAAAGCTTGTTTTAGACCTGCTTAATGTATGTTATATCAAAGCTTATGCAAAGACGGCTGCTGAGATCGAATACGTTGTTCGTATTCGTCTAACAATGGTAGCAGTGTTAGTAGACACCATTGTCAGTCCTTTTTTATTAATTTTATTATCATTATTATTTTGTTTAATGGGTTGCGTAAAGGGCTCGCAGACGCAATTTTGACGCGCAAACAGTCACATATTCTAGTTATGATTTTATTTTTTGCTCAGCCCTTACACTTTTAACAAAGGCTTTACTCCATTTATATAATTTTTTTTACTTTTCATATATCCTGTTTTCTAAACGTTGAGCAGAACATTTTATTTTAAACTGAAACATTTTTATTTATTAATAGAAAACCTGTTTCATTATTGAAAAGTTTTTGAAACATTTTATGTTTTACTAAAAAATAATTCCTAAATTTTAAGTAAGTTTTAAAAGCAGTAGCGCAAACATCCCAGCCCCAGCCCATATCCCATCGGACCATGAATTATAGCTTTACTCTTTTAAGCTATATTTGAACACAAACTTGTAAATTAAAGCTTTATTTTCGCACTATATTCTATAACTGTTCACGTCAAGGGTTATATCACAACTGATCTCTTTCCCACCCTATTTATCATACTTTGATGAATTGATGTTATTACGAAGAGCTAGGTGCATTACAGTCAATCCTGGGATAGGGATTGGGATGAAAAATAAAAATTTGACATGAGGAAGATGTACAAAGTCCATGATATTTCAGTTTGGTAATGTGTGTGTCGTGGCGTAAAGACAGTTTTCTTTGGCTACTGATGATGCAGGTAAAAATATATATATATATATATATATTATATATATATATATATATATATATATATATATAATATATATATATATATATATTTGGTTATATATATATATTATATATATATATATACCGTTAATGTTCAGACATTTGACAGTTATGGATGTGAGTATATTTATGTTCCGTAGTCCAGCTACATGCTTTAATACAGGTCCTCCAGGCTGTGGGAAAACCTACTAGCAATTAAATATTTTAAAAGAGGTTGAGATTTTCGAATAAGAAGAGCTTGTTAAAATAGTATGGTGTTACAATGTATACCAAGGAAAGAGTAATAAATATGAAGAAGATGTAATTCAATTTCATGAAGGCGTAAATAATATCAAGTCAATGGAATATGTACAGGGACCAAAAATCATTGTGTTAGATGATTTGATGCATAAACTGAATGAAGATATAGCCGAAACGTTCACTGTTTACAAAAATCATTATAATATTTCCGTAAATTTTAATAACAAAACATTTTTCATCAGAATAAGTATGTGAGATATGTTTCTTTAAAAACAGAATATCTACAATTGTTTTGTCAAAGAAGAGATACGAGTCAAATCAATGTGTTAGCTATTTACATGTTTCTAACGTAAAGGAAAAAACTTCTTGGAAGTATATAAAGAAGTTACATATAAAGAAGTCACATCTAAGACACACTGCTATTTAGTGTGCAAACTACATCCTAAAAACACGTTCAAAGTTCTGCACCGTACCAATATTTTACCCCACGAAATAAAAACTGCATACATACCTAAATAATGAGTACTTTACATGTAAAGTAAATACCTCATAAAAAATTAAAAGATCTGAAAACTACCGATAAACGTAAACTAATCTGTGAATGCGAGAAATTTTTCCAATGTGTATAAGAAGTCTGTCTAAATTTTATAAAGGAAATGTTCCCTTAAATAGACCTCAGAAAGTGAAATTACGCCGCCTTAGAAACATCATTAAAAAACTCTCCCGTAACATAAAAGAAAAATCTGAAAAATAAAAAAGTTACTGCAGAAATAAGGTGGTGTATTCATATCTTTACTCATAGAGGTTCTGTTACTATATATATATATATATAATATATATATATACAGATATATTATATATATATATTATATATATATATATATTATACAGATAGATTTTTAAATATATGATATATATATATATATTATATATATATATATATATATATATAATATATATATATAATATATATATATATAATAAATATATATATATATATAATATATATATTATATATTATATTATATATATTATATATATATAATAATATATATATATATATATTATATATACTATATATATATAATATATAGTTATATATAAATAGTATATATATATATATATTTAAAATATATATATATATATATATATATATATAATATATTATATATATTATATATATATATATATATTATATATATATTATTTATATATATATATTATATATACATATATATATAATATATATATACATATATAATATATATATTATATATTATATATATATATATATAATATATATATATATATTATATATATATATATATATATATATATATATATAATATATATATATATATAATATATATATATATATATATATATATATATATATATATATTATATATATATATATATATATATATATATATAATATATATATTATATTAATATATATATATATATATATATATATATATATATATATATATATATATATATAATATATATATATATATAATATAATATATATATAATCTTTGTTTTCTTTCTTTCTTTCCTCTCCCAGGAAGGATTCTGTATCCTGTCGGCTGCACAAGCATCTTTCTCCAGACATCCCTCTCCTGCACTATTCCTATTCTTTTCAGCACTCTCATTTTTGGTAGCTTGACAACTTTCCAGAGAGTCCTCCACCGATTCCGCCCATCTCTTCTTCGGTCTTCTCCTTGGTCTTTTACCCTCTGTGTCCATTCCCATCTTCTTTTTGGCATTTTGTCCTCCTCAATCCTCTCCAGATGTCCCCACCATCTCAATTCTCCCCAACCATCTTCAAGTATCTTTTTCTTCACCCCTATATCTTCTCTAATTACTTCATTCCTTATTCTGTCATCTCCTACTCTTCCAATCATAGTCTTAAATACCCTCATCTCCACCGTTGTATTTATCTCACCTCTCTTCCGTTGTTGTCCATTGCATCCGCCCGTACAGGCAGTGTTGGAGTTAGGTTACTGTTAAAAATCACTTTTTTAATCTCTATTCCGATGTTTCTATCTTTCATTATTGGGTATACCACTTTGATAACAAATCCATACTTTTTCATTCTTCGCGGAATCTCTCCTCCACTTCCTCCCGATCTGTTAAAACATCCTTCGAGATAATTGCAGGTATTTACCGCCTTCACCTTCTCCCCTCTCACCATCATTTTCATCCCCTCCTCATTTCCTTCCGGTTATTGTTAATATCTCTGTTTTCTGTACGTTCATTCCTCATCCCTGCTTCTCCAAACTCCTCCGCAAACAAGCTCCCACACTCCCGAATCCATCTCCTCTCCTCTCGCTCCACATGACAGATCGTCCGCTTATGCCATATGTCCCCTTCAAATTCTCACAGTCTTTCCCTCACTTTCCTTATCACCACGTCTAAATATAATATAAACAGCAGTGG